>CM077238.1:5553377-5623377 GCA_039654775.1 Spinibarbus caldwelli | reverse complement strand
GTTGTCGAAATTGATGCACACAGGGATTCCTTATTTTAAGCGCGATCTCGAGTATGTTATATGTTTCGTTCTGCATGCATTTTAAACAAGCTGCATGTTTTAAATAAATATTCCCAATGTCTTTTATATATATATATATATATATATATGTATATGTAACTTATAGCCTATAAAATATATCGGAAAGACTTTAATATGTAATTTGTAAATGTGATTGGCAAATGTCGTATTCACTGTATATTCGAAAACATGTATGTAACATTAAGTTATGTATATTGAAAACGGTATCACGTTGAAATCTAGACAGTTCTAATATATTCAGATTCTAAAGTCTGTGAACCTGTGCTTTGTACTTATTTTATATAATCTGCCGTTGCCTTGTATTCGTTATGTTGTATGTATTATGATCGTGTGAATGCTGGAGTCAGCTGAAGTGTTGTGATATTTATTGCAGGTCCTCAGAGTGAACCTGCTTTAGCTGAGAACCAGTGTTCATATCTGACATGGCTTCATTTAAACCCACCAAAGTTCAGTTCCTTCCTAAACTAGGAGAGAAAGTAACAGAGGATACGCTCTACTGGAAGAATTACAAGGTTTGAGATTTCCTTGACACATTTTGTAATTTATATGTCCAGAGGAAAGTGTATATCGGTGTTTTGATTGGTCAACATTTCTTACAAGTTTTTCAGTATTTATATCCACTGACAGCCTGCGTTTTGTATTTCAGTATCCTGTGCAAATTAAAGAGTTTGGTGCTATAACAAAGATCGACTTCTCTCCTCTCCCGCCTCACAATTATGCCGTCACAGCCTCCACCAGAGTGAGTCCATTTGTCTTTCATTTTCTTTTGTATTAACATATTCATGTATTTATTTTCACTTTTATTCAGTGACGTATAGAGCTTTTTTTTTCTGAATGATTGTATCAGTTCTGTATATAGGCAAATTATTTAGTATTTGCAAAGTATTTGTTATACAGCATTTAAAATTATGAATACAGTAAATAGAATTAAAAAAGTTACTAAATACTAAAAAAAAATTTGTTCTCATGTATAAAGTTATTATAATATTAATGTTATGTCTGTAAATATTCTGTTATGTTTATTGTATGAATATATGAAATAGTATGTATACATTGTGTTATATGTACATTTATTTTATTTTAATTATGAATAGTAGTAATAATAATATATAGTTCTGTTACATTTGGAATTTTGAAAAAAATGGAAACAAAAATCATTCATAGAGTAAATACAGAAATGTAGTAAACATTATTTATATACAATAATGAGAACCTTTAATAATAGTAAATAGAGCTACAAATAAGTAAAATGTTTGTATGCATTACAGTGCAGATGATTTGATGAGAAAATGTGCTTAATTGACATAAAAAATAATGCCACAATGTTAAAAAAATAAAAATAATTGTGAATAAAAATGATTCTGCTCTCACACATATAGTATGCTGATATTATAATGTTCTGCATCAGATCCACGTATATGGACCCCACTCTAAAGAGCCCATACGGAGCTTCACACGTTTTCGGGATACAGCGTATGGAGGGAGCTTCAGAGGCGACGGGAAGCTTTTAGTGGCGGGAAGTGAAGAGGGACTCATCCGGCTGTTTGACATCAGCGGTCGAGTGGCTCTCAGACAGTTCACAGGACACTCCAAGTATGACCCGGCATGAAATAAATGCGAATAAATAATGTGTTAATAACTTAAATCCCTCAAATCACATCTTTCACCCTTGTAAAGCAGCTCTGTCATCTTATGTGTGTCTTTTCTGCGGTCTCCCATGTGCAGGGCGGTACACATGACCTCGTTCCTGTCTGATGGCTTTCGTGTGGTGTCGGGGTCTGATGACCTGTCGTGCCGTGTGTGGGACGTTCCCAGCGCTGTTGAGCTCAGCTCGTTAACTGAACACACAGACTACATCAGAGCTCTCGCCCCCAGCAAACTCAACCCAGATCTGTTTGTCACAGGTAACCGCTTTAATTCTCATCTCCACCTCACATATGATTATTACACCTCTATTGATCAGATTCTGGCTCAGCCAGATCTGTAGGTTTAATATTAACAGAAAAATTGAATGTGCACAAATATACACCAATCTGAATGCTTTTGTTTCATATTAGCAACAAGTCTGTGAGGTTATTTGTGGCACTGCAGGACTTTGCAGTCTGTTTGTTTGACAAATGGAGCATTAGAAAATATTTTTTCACATTTAATTATTTTAGAAATTCTCTTAGGAGATACAGAAATCACATTCCTCAGCTTTTACTAATTGCTTTTGACATCACTAATTTAATTTCGATTTTAATTATGCCATTCTTCTCATGTTTTAATATTATTTCCATAAATACCCTGCTACATTTTGATGTTTGAATGTATTAAATATTTTGTTCATATAGATAGATATAGATAGATATTATTAATTTCATTAATAACTAATAAAATAGTAAGAATAATAAGATTTCTTAAAAAGAAATTAACTTTTCTTTCAGCAAGGTATTCAATTGACAATTTATAAAGAATTTCTATAAATGTTATTTTGAACTTTATTATAAAGAATCCTGAAAAAAAAAGTATCAGTTTCCACAAAAATATTAAACTTTTTTCAGCATTTATAATAATAAGAAATGTTTCTTGAACAGCAAATCATCACATTAGAATCATTTCTGAAGGATCATGTGACACTGAAGACTGGAGTAATGATGCTGAAAATTCAGCTTTGCATCACATGAATAAATTACATTTTTAAATATAGTAGAATTGGAAACAATTAATTTGAATGATAATATTTTACAATATTACAGTTTTTACTGTTTTTTTGATCAAATAAATGCAGCCTTGGTGAGCAAAAGAGACTTTCAAAAACACAAAAATCCAACCAACCCCAAACTTAAATGGTAGTGTATATTAATTATTATGATTGTAAAGGTAATGTTTTGTAGAGTAGTTGATGTTTGCATGATTGCTGTCTCTGTTGCAGGTTCGTATGATCACACGGTGAAAGTGTTTGACATGCGGTCAGGGAGCAGTGTGATGACTATGCAACATGGCCATCCTGTGGAGTGTGTGCTGTTGTACCCGTCAGAAGCCCTGCTGGTGTCCACAGGTGAACAACAACAACCCGTAATTTAACCAATCAGGGGTTAGGGGTTGATTAGTAATGCTTAGAACCCCTTGCAACCATTTATTCTCATATATCATAATGCAGAAATATACTGTAGACTTGGTGCATTAATGTATTTTTCAACTGATGTGCTGTTTTATGTCAGATTGAATGTGGCTTTTCCAAAAAATGGTTGAAATAAGTTGGTGTATGTGTTACAGGAGGACGCTATGTAAAAGTTTGGGACCTGTTGAAAGGTGGACAGGAGCTTGTTTCTCTTAAGAATCATCACAAAACAGTTACGTGTGCATGTCTGAGTTCTGTAGGCAACAAACTGCTCACAGGATCACTGGACAGGTGTGTCTGCATGTGTGAATCATATTAAAGAAATGTTATAAAGTGCTTATTTGTGTATTTTTGTAAGCCTGTTGTGAGAAAGTTGGGTTTATTTGTTTCGGTTTCTTTTCATTTTAGGCATGTCAAAGTGTATAACTCCTCTTATAAGGTTGTACATAATTTCGACTGTGATGCGTCCATTCTCAGTATGGCTATTGCGGTATGTTTAGTTCATGCACACAAAGAAATCTGTGAACATATATATATAAACTTATAAATGTGATTTTTCATTTGGACTTGAATTAAAGGGTTGTTTATTGTGGTTCTCCTCTAGCCTGATGATGAAGCGCTTGCCGTGGGGATGACCAATGGTGTGTTGAGTGTCAGGCACAGGAGACACCAAAAAGACAAAGAGACATTAACTAGTCGAAGGCGACGGGGCCCGTCATACCGGGTCTTTGTCAAGGGGAAGAACTTTGTGCCCAGACAGGTGATTATTTTATTTTATTTTATTTTATTTTATTTTATTTTATTTTATTTTATTTTATTTTATTTTATTTATTTATTTATTTTTTTAATTTATTTATTTTTTTTATTATTGTTACTTTTGACTTTTTTTTCCTGGATGAATGAATCAATGAATTTTAATTAAATTTCTTATTTTCTAGCATTTCACAAGAAACTTGTGATTTCATTTTATTTATTTATTTATTTATTTATTTATTTATTTATTCTGAATGAATCAGTCAATGAATCTTAATTAATTACATTTCTAATTTGCTAACATTTCACAAGAACTTGGTTCCCAAACATGTGAACTTTATTTTTATTTTTTATTTTACATTTTTCCTGAATGATTAAGTGAATTTTAATTAAATTTCTTATTTGCTAGCATTTCACAAGAAACTTGTGATTTCATTTTATTTATTTATTTATTTATTTATTTATTTATTTATTTATTTATTCTGAATGAATCAGTCAATGAATCTTAATTAATTACATTTCTAATTTGCTAACATTTCACAAGAACTTGGTTCCCAAACATGTGATTTTTATTTTGTTTTATGCTATTTTTAATTTAATTTGTATTTAATTTTTTTTAATTTGATTTGATTTACTTTTTTCTGAATGAATACATCAATCAATTACATTTCTTATTTGATAACATTTCACAAGAATTTTGAGACAAACGTGATTTTTATTTTCTTTTACTTTTTAAATTAAATTTAATTTAAGTTTGTATCTACTTTTTTTCTGAATGAATGAATTTTAATTAATTACATTTCTAATTTGCTAGCATTTCACGAGAACTTTGTTCCCAAATGTGATTTTTAATTTGTTTTATAATATTTCATTTTATTTTTTTTGTGTGCTTTTTCAGAATAAATCAATTAATTAATTATTTAAATTAAATGTCTTATTTGCTAACATTTCAGCTAAAATTGGTTTAGCTATTGTACAGCTGTATTCGTAAGTAAGCTATATAAATCATGATATTTACAAAAAATAAGAATTTACTTTTAAGTCATAAACTTGCGTGCTTCATTTTTGCTGCATTGTTTTCTTCAATTGTCTCTTACAGTCTTTTGATGTCTCTTTTAGGATGATTTCTTGGTTAGTAAACCAGTGAAGCAATATCTACGAAAATATGACAAACAGCTCAAAAGCTTTGAGGTGTCTAAAGCGCTGGACACAGCTCTGCGGGTAAACACAAACTTGTGTGTATATAATGTAGTTTGATATGTGATATGACTGTTCAGATGAAGATATCAGTATATGTTTATGCATGATTCACAGACATGGACATTCACCAGTAAACCAGATGTGACCGTAGCGGTTATCATAGAGCTCAAACGCAGAGGAACTCTGAAAAATGCTCTCGCAGGACGAAATGAAGTGAGCTTAACCAAGATCCTCAACTTCCTTCTCAAGTGAGTAACTCTCTCACATTTTATTCCAACACGCACATAGTCTTATGACTTCAGACTCCCATACAAAACTTGATGGCTCATTTATAGTTGGGAGGGGGAAATTTATGAACATTTCAGAATAAAAAAAAATTGATTCTGGGGGACTTGAAATTCATCAACGTAGGAAAGATTACAAAATTTTCAAAGAATACAAAATTTTCCAATTTGCTTTGATTTCTAAAACTGTTTATGGGTGACTGGGTTATATTTCACTTTAAAATTTAAATATAAAAAACAATGTGCAATTTTGAAGGCAAAAAGTATATGTAGGTACATTGTTATTATTATTATTATTTTTTTTTTTTGCATTTTGATGTTTTTATGACATTTAAGTGCATTTCATGTTTTGAGTTTTGTTTTTATTATTCTCACTGATGAGGATTACTGTTATACTATAATTTTTAGATATAATAATAACTACTGCCATGATGTATATTTACATTTTAAATAATATCTTTTTCAAATTTCAGTAATGAGGATTTACTGAAAATGTTTAATTGTCATAAAACTCTACAATGCAAAAGTCTTTCTAAAATACAATTTGATGGTAGAAAGAAAAAGAAAATTAAAATACAGAAATTATATATATCATTATATATCATAAATCATTATAATTGCAAATTTGTAAATAAATGTAATTAAGCAAATGAACACACACACACACATAATTATATGTAGAATTGTAAATTAATAATTTTTCTATTTTAATTAAAAGATATAGTGTGTGTATATGCATATTATTTAAAGCCTGTGTGGGATTTCAGCACTGTTAATATTCTGTTAAAGGCATTTCATTAAATTCTTGTGACAAAACCAGAACAACTTGGAATGATTAAAGCTCCGGGAAATTCTTAGGCAGGTTCGCAGGGTGTGTTGAGGTTGAGAGTTTGGGTCACACAACACAAAAGGGACCCAGAACAGGAGGTCTCAATCGTAAGCATAAACCAGAGTTGCGAGAGTCTTGACCAGATTTTCTTGATTCAAGGATTTTAATACCACAGTGTTTATTTCTTGTTATAATGGCTTTCTATGAAATGATTCTGAAATGAAGTTGGAGGGTGTTTTTGTGTATTGTTTTTCAGGTACATCTTTGACCCACGCTTCTCTCGGCCTCTGCTCATGGTCGGGGATATTGTGCTTGGTGAGTTTCATATTGTATCATGTGCAAATGTGAATGAAGAAGTGAACTGCTACTTGCAAAATAGTATTGTTTTTTTCCTCTGTTTTTCTACATGTGAAATGTGTGTGTGTGTGTAGATCTGTATCAGCAGGTTTTTCACGAGTCACCTGTAGTCGAGCGGCTGCTGCAGTATCTTATGAAGGTGTTGGGTCAGGAAGCAGAACTTCAGCAGGAGCTTCTGCAGGTCTTAGGAATCCTGGACACACTTTTTGCATCGCTGACCCCCAGAAAAGAGGTCACGGCCCTTGCTGCCCCACCAGTAATGCAGGAGTCACAGCTACAAGCCGCCTGACACTCATTACAAAACTCTCGTGACGCAAACGAAACATGCTGGACTTTGGCAGAGGCGTGGTGAAAAATGAAAGGGAAAACAGAAGGAAACAAACACGAGAAGCAGATGTTGCCCAATGCTGCTGAATAATCACTGTGTCATTCGTCTCTACTGATGTTTGCAGAATTTGAAACTACATTTTGTATATTCTTATCATAAAAGAATATGAAAGTCGTGGCCTAATGGTTAGAGCGTCGGACTCGTAACCTAAAGGTTGCGGGTTCGAGTCTCGGGCCGGCAGGAATTGTAGGTGGGGGGAGTGAGTGTACAGCGCTCTCAATACCATGACTGAGGTGCCCTTGAACCCCCAACTGCTCCCCGGGCGCATAACACACTGCTCCGGGTGTGTGTGTGTTCACTGCTGTGTGTGTGTGCACTTTGGATGGGTTAATTGCAGAGCACAAATTCCGAGTATGGGTCACCATACTTGGCCACATGTCACTTCACTTCACTTAAAATCTTCAAATCTGTGTGTTTTGGTTTGTTCTTTCTTTCTGTAGTAATCAAATGCCCTATTATGAAATACATTTACAATACATTTACAATTGCTGCTTTTTGTCTTGACCAGTATCACTGAAACAATCAGAAAAGGTGCCAATTTGTATGTCAGTAATTGTGTGTATGCACACCTGTCTTTTGGAGAATGGAGTTTTGGCAAAAGGCTGATGGGACAATCATTCAGTGGCTGACAGAAGTTAGCACAATATGACTTGTATATTGTAACTTAAAATCTATTACAGCAAATAATCAAGAACCAGATGTAACCACACGGATTTAATAATAATAATTTGAGGACCAATCATTGAAAAATCCATATCTCTCAAGCACTAATCTGACTATTGCTGACCTTGAGTGTAACCACAGGTTTATGGCTGTATATCAAATGTTTTGCAGAATGTAATTCTCTATAATTTTTAAAGAATATAAGGACAATTCAGTACCCTGATGAAATGTTTATAACAAGAATTGGTCATTTTGGTGTAGTGTGGCATGGAAAAGATTAAAATGGTGCTTGAAACTACTAGTAATAATTTACTGCCAATGATTTGACTTGAGATGTGATGCTTGAGGGCCAATTAAAAAAATATCTATCCCTCTTATTTTTTATTTAATGCTGTGTTATATTTGTAAAATACTTTTAGGGCCCTTTTTATTTTCTTCACATTTTTATCAGGAGTAAAATATGATGTTAAAGCAAGACAAAATAAAAAATGTGAAATTTGTTAGGCTTAGATTTATATTATTTGCTTATATTTATAAAAAACAGTCTCTATCTATCTAGCTATCTATCTATCTTTTGCAGGCAATTTAGAGTTTTAAGGGACTCCTCTTTTTAGGCTTCTTTAAGGATTGAGAACTTGGAGCAACTTTAACAAATCTACATTTGTGTAAATAAAATGTACTTAAACTATTGGAAAGATGAGCCTTGAGGACGTGGCAGTTCTAAACCAATGACATAATCACGTTTGGTTTGAAGTGGACCAATCGCCAAGCGACTCAGATCACGTCTGCACGGGCGGTTCTGAATGCAGTCCTCAATCTGATTGGTCAGCTAAACGAGGTTTGAGCGTTTTCTCCAATCTGATTGGTCAGTTAAACGAGGTTTGAGCGTTATCTCCAATCTGATTGGTCAGTTAAACGAGGTTTGAGCGTTATCTCCAATCTGATTGGTCAGTTGAGAGGGCCATCCAGAGGAAGCGTCTTCCAAACTAGTTTGACATCAGGAGTTACCGAGATCAGCCGGGAGGCGTGAAACACTACAAAATTCACCAGGTAAAGTTGCAATTTTGCGTTAAAACATAAAACAGTTAATGCATATATGCTCTGATATACAGTGTTGTGCTTCGCTGTTTCATTTATGTCATTTGAGAGTTGCGGGTATTTGCATGAGGCTTAATGTGGGGAATTTAAATGATGTTTGCATGTCCAAATATTGGGGACATTCATTCAATTCTACAATGAAATCATTTAAAAATATGTAACATAAGTTATCTGGTAACACTTTATTACACTAATATCAAGGTAGTATTTTGTCTCTGTGCGTGCGTGTGTGTGTGTGTGTGTGTGTGTGTGTGTTTGTTTGTTTGTTTGTCTATATATATATATATATATATATATATGTGTATGTGTGTGTGTGTGTGTATAAAATACAGTGGTCCACTTGTAAAACAATTTCAGGGGGGATAATAGGAGTTTGCGGTACTATGGCTAATTTTGCACAATGATTACAAAATTGGTCTCATTTTTAAAAAGGTTTCTATTTAATGAAAAATTAGCCTTATTAAATGAACTATTATTTATAAGTTTTTTTTTTCTTCTGGGGCCTGAAATAGAGGAGTTTTGGTCAATATTTATAATTAAACAATATTTTGCTGAATGTGTTTTTGTGCTGTCACCTTGGCTGGTTTAGGTCTGTCATGGATAAATAAATATAACAATAAAACCGCCAGTAGGTGGCAGCAAGTCCCTGTTTTAATAAATGACTTACTGAATCATTCATATCAAATGATTCATTCAAAACGGCTGATTCAATAGAAATGAAAGAAGTGAGACCATCTGAATGGACTGTTGAATCACTGGCTCACTCGATTCGTTCAAAAACTGATTCATTCACGGAATGAAACACTGTTGCTATGCACTGTTGTATAAAACTAATAGCACAGTTGTGCTTGCGGCCTCGCGCACATGTGCTGATATATAGAAAAGTACATTGCTTGTGCAATGAATATAAAAATGTAAAAACTCATACATAGGTATTTTTTTGTTTCATTGCTGGAATTATAAGGGCGTTCTAACTGTATTCTAATAGGCTTCATCAATGCTTCTGGACTCTCAAGACGTGTTTTTTTTTTTTTTTTTTTTTTTTTCTCTTTTTTTTTCTTTTCAAAGTTGGATATGTCAGCTCTCCTATCGTCTCTTAGTCCCTCACAGTCACACACACATTATGTCAGGAGAATGTCTTTAATTTCTAATCAAGGAAAAATCATAGCTTCTGTTGTCTTCTTTTTAAAGAACTTCAAAAGTTGCGCTTGAACCATTTTGTGCGAAAAATGATGAAATTGCTTCTGCTTGTGCACAGCTTGTTACAGTATCAAGTTCGGATTGGCCAATCGCCTTTATTTAGTTCGTAAATGATCATAAGTAGAGAATTTTAACATTTCATGTGCATGATAAGTTTTACGTAATACACAAAATTAATAATCCAAGGGGGATGGTGATGATGGTTTTACAGAGGGGATGATTTTTGTAATTTTTTTAGGGATAGGTTAGAGTTAGGGTTCCACCCACCCGCACCCCCCTATATATATATATATATATATATATATATATATATATATATATATATATATATTAGTCAGATAGATAGCATGGTGGGAAATTAATATTTGTAACAATGTTTTCTGTTTGCATTGAGAGAGAGATATATATATATATATATATATATATATATATATATATATATATATACTTATTGATTCATATTTTTTGACCCTGTTAAAAAGTGCACAAGAAGATGGACCTGCTGCCGCTGTTATTGTTCGTCGCGCTCTGCGTTTTTCAGTCCTCCAGTAAACCCATGGAAAAGAAGGACCGCATCCATCACGACGCCCCCCTCAGCAACAAGGAGCACGATGATGAGGAGAACTTCGACTACGACCACGAGGCTTTTCTCGGGCAAGAGGAGGCAAAGACCTTTGACCAGCTTACGCCAGAGGAGAGCAAAGAGAGACTGGGGTAAAAACACACGCACTACATTTCAATGAGCTCTTCACTTGAGAAAATTCTTGGGATCATTCACTTTCTCTTTCTATCTACAGTAAGATTGTAGAAAAGATTGACGAGGATCACGACGGCTTTGTGACCGCTGATGAGATGAAACGGTGGATCAAACACGCTCAGAAGCGATGGATCTATGATGATGTGGACCGGCAATGGCAGGCTCACGATCTCAACTCAGACGCTTATGTCTCCTGGGAGGAATACAAGAACGCTACCTACGGCTACATCCTTGGTGTGTATAATGCATTTATTGATTAATCATGTTTCAGAGGTTAAATCTAATCGAAATGCGCATAAATCTAATTTGATTTCCAGTTCGATCTTTTGGACTGACCAGCTAAACTCTAATTTTGAAAGCATTGAAATCAAATCAGTTTGTAAAGACTCTGTAGTCAATATCTGTCCTCAAAACAACAGATTTAAGTCAGGAAAAAAGAAAAATATATCACATTTATTTTGAATAGCTAGAAATCCAGGCTGATGTGATGTGTTTATGTCTGTTTAGATGAAGCAGATCCTGAGGACGGTTTTAACTACAGGCAGATGATGGCTAGAGATGAGCGCCGTTTCAAGATGGCTGACCATGATGGTGACATGAGGGCCAATAAGGAAGAGTTTACAGCGTTTCTTCATCCTGAGGAGTTTGACTACATGAAGGATATTATAGTGCTGGTACGTCTGGACAATCAGAATGCTAAAAATGTCTTCCATATACCTTTTCTCTCATGTTTTGTCATTGTTTACTCACCCTCATGACTTCCCCGGGTGCTGGAGCAATAGCTGCCCACTGCTCCGGGTGTGTGTTCACGGTGTGTGTGTGCGCGTTTGTTCACTATTCACTGCTGTGTGTGTGCACTTGGATGGGTTAAATGCAGAGCACCAATTTCGAGTATGGGTCACCATACTTGACAATACGTCACGACTTTCACTTTCACTTTTATCTGTATGTATGTGTGTGTGTGTGTGTATATTTATATTTATATCTAAAATGTGTGTGTGGTTTGTTTTACAGGAGACCATGGAGGACATTGATAAAAATGGAGATGGTTTCATCGACCTTAATGAATATATTGGTACGTGAAGTGTTTTCCTTTTTAAGTATGTTTGTGTGTATTTAAGAGAGACTGGAATGGACAGAAATCAGTTGTTTCCTGTTTAGTGTATTGATTTTGTCTCATTTTTCCTTTGTCTGTGTGTGTTTTTCAGGTGATATGTACAGTCAGAATGGAGATGCAAATGAACCAGAATGGGTGAAAACAGAAAGAGAACAGTTTACAGAGTTCAGGGATAAAAACAAAGACGGCCGTATGGATAAGGACGAGACCCGTGACTGGATCTTGCCGTCTGACTATGACCACGCAGAGGCTGAGGCCAAACACCTGCTGTATGAGTCTGATGCAGATAAGGTAAAAGCATGGTAATTCTCAGTAAAGGGACATTTTGCATAAAAGTCATTGCATCCATTACATATTTAACAATTTTATGTGAAAGCTAAAGTTTTCTATACCCCCCCAATCCCTAAAACTGAAGTGTTTTTAAAGTAAGTAAATTTCTGTTACAAAAAATGTAAGATCTTTGCATAAAAGCTGGAATTAAATGAATGGTTCAGCCAAAACTGTGCTCAGTAACTCATTTTACTCACACTCATGTAATTGGAAACTAATTTTTTTATCTTAGCAGCTGCTTCAATAACTTCTTTTACTTTCATGACAGGATGGACGGCTCACAAAGCAGGAAATTGTGGATAAGTATGACTTATTTGTCGGGAGCCAAGCGACAGATTTTGGAGAAGCACTGGTCCGACACGATGAGTTTTGATTTTGGAAAGTTTGCACTTGAAAAATGCAAAACAAATAATTTATTTTATGATTTCAAGCATACCACATTGTGAATCATTACTGTGTTGACAAAACATTTCTGTTCTTCCACAGCATCTCAATCAAATGCATTTTTTTTATTTTGGCTTTTTCCGTGAACACATCTTTCGTAGATTAACACTCATCACCGTTGGATTCTGATGTGATTTCAAATGCACTGATGAAATAGTATTCAGGTCAGCTTGTGAAGCTTGTCAAAGTGTTGTGTAGAGGTTTGTCTGATGGTCTATAATGCACTAAAATGCGGCCATATAATGCAGCATAATGGCATGTGTGTAACCCGACACGGCATAGAGCAATAACCGCCCACTAGTGTTTTTACACGGCACATTATATGAACATACTCATGTAAACTACTTTTCTAAATAATATATATTGTTTTGCAACCACTACATGTATGTGTTTATCTCCATTTAGCCAGAGGATGTATGATATTGGACATGACGCTAAGTAGTAGATTGTAGTAAGGTTGTTGCGTAATTTCATGGTCTTTCTTTGGCTCAAAATACATCTAACCAGAAGTTCTGATTGGTTCCTGCAGGAACACGGATCAGAATGTCAAGGCTTGTTTTTGTCAGTCTATGGACAGATAAAAGCTGTGTGTAAAATTGATCAATCAACTGATTGGGTGCTCATTTATGAACAAAAACCCCTGCTTGAAGGACTATTGAACGTCATTCCACCCATTGCGACTTGTCAATGAGAACTTTATGAAGTGTTAGTACTCTCATTATTAGACTGAACCAACAAACTAAAGCTGTTCTTTCCTCAAGTGCCTTTTTTCCGTCTCCCTCAACCTTCAGACTGCTTTGACTTTATTATGCGAGACTTTATTTTTGGTTTTCTTACCTTTCTTCCTTGTGCAATTTGTACATGACTGAAAATGACCTCCTCTCCTAACATTAGTACATAATTTGTGTATATATATTATATAATGTTTATAATTGAATGTGAACTCTGTTTAGTATGCTGTGGTCAGGTATTGTAAATACTGTCTTGTAGCTGAGAGTGTTTTATCAATAAAATTGATGAAAATGAATCACATTTTCAATTGGGTTTCCATTTGTGGGGTTTCCAGGTGAAGTTCTTGTTTTTGCACAGATTCTAATCAGATCCACTAGGGGGTGATCTGGTCACTTTTACTTCATTTCAAATTGAAAAACTTTTTTAGGCATATTGCACCTGTTCTTCCATTACTTTGGAACATATTATTCAATATTATCATAATGAATGAGTCCCACCTAAGTTTAATTTTAGCAGAACTATCTATTTCACAAGCAGTCTTATTGTTTGTCATCAGTAGATTTTATTTGAGTTTGCAATGCAAAGTGCAATTTCAATACAAAGAAAGCATGTCCGTGTGCAATGATGTACATTATATAATGTAGGAAGGGCACAGGATGTCTGAAAACCATCGGTGCAGGGCAAACTTTAAAACTTTGGGTTAGAAGTTAGCTTGAAGCTTGTATTACTCACCCATCTGTTCATTACCTCGCAGATGCCAAATCTGTCCTTTTCCCATTTTACAAAGGCTCATTTGGTGCTCAAGCTCAATTCAAACATTGAGTTGATTCAGTATCACTCTTAGCTTTCATCAATCTCCCATTATCATCTCCCATCATTAGTTTCATCTGTGTCTGTATCGTAGAAACATTCTATCTGTGTGTCGTGAGGATCATGAAGATAGTTCAGATGTTGACTGCTTGTATCTAGATTATATACAGACTCCTCTTCTGGGCTACTGTCATCTAAATTTGTTGCAATGTTCTCGTTAACATAATATGTGTTTGAGCTTGGGGTGTTGTCCGTCTCAACTCCCAGACGTTCTTCTGATCCATTGTATTGACCTGGATCAAGTGTTAATGTGCTTAGATGTGTTTGTAAGTTACTTACATCATGAATGTTTTCTACAGAACTTTCAGCTACTGAAACCTGAGGATCTAAATTGAGATCATCCGATTTTCTGCTACCATCTGTTTTAAAGCTTTCTGAATAGTTGATGACGAGTTTGTCGGCCTCTGAAACCAAGGCTTTAGGGTTAATGATATATGGCTCTCCTTGAAAAATGGAGAATTCTGCTTGTGTAGTATCTTTTAATGCTGAATTTTGTGTTACAGTTTGATCTCTTTCTTCACTTTCAGTTGAGTGTCTTTGTATTCTTTGTATATCGGACTTGAATCTGTGCTTTCCAGCTATTTTTTGGTGCCTTATTTCCAGTGGTTTTGCCTGAATTCTGTCTTCTAAGTCAATTTTTACTTGTGTGTGGTCTGTATTATGTGTTTCGTAGACTCGGTTGACTCTTTTTAGGTGTGTATTGAGCATTTCTGACTCATTGTATATGTCGTCACAGTATGAAGTGATTCTTTGTGATTGGATTTTAAATTCTTCTTCTGGGAGATCTGAATCGTCATTTTCTAATTCAAAATCCATGTTAATTTCTTCTAAATCGGTACAAATCTCCACCTCTGTTGTGAATGTAGTCTCCGTATTTTCTTCACTCTCCTCATCCCATTCCCGAACCACAACGTAGTCGTGAAAGGACACGGTTTTATTGTTAAACCTGTTCACGGGCCTTCCGTTGGGCCGCAGTGCCAGATAATTGCGTCTTGGTTCCCGTAAGGATTTGTTGAAGGTAATTGATGGTAAGTTCACCGATGATGATGGAGGTGGTTCCTCTATTTTGGTGTAGATGCCCTGTTTGCCGTAGAAGGGTGAGGTGGAGTGGTCGTACTCGCTGAATGCCTCGTTGTGATATGAGAGCGTTTCCTCCACTAAAGTCATCGGTCGGCTCTGGTTCATCTGTCAGAGAAAAACTGTCACTCAGCTAGATTTACAGTTGATTCTGTGAAAACATTTCTGTTGTTTAAAAACACAAATGCACAAGGGTAACTATGGGAAATTTGAAGGTGCACTGAGTAATATTGTCCTTATTTTAAGGAGATTTAAAATTATGCACACTACATTCAACATTGAATGTGTCTACAGTTTCCACAAAAATATTAAGCATAATAAATTTTTGCTGAGCAGCAAATCAGCTTATTAGAATGATTTTTGAAGGATCATGTGACACTGAAGACTGGAGTTACTGGACTTTGTGTGTGTGTGTGATGCTGCATGTACACTGGTAGGTGTATAAAGTCCAAGACCACTGTTATATTTGCCAGAATTGATCAAATACTTGGTGCACTTTCAAAGTTAAAAGGTCTGGGATACCGCATCAAGTAGTGTCTGATTTAACACTCTCTCTGTGACTCATATAGAACTGCTTCAAACGATATTCTCGGTTTAGTAACAAAACGGTCAGTCTATGCTTTAAGAAACCATTCTATTTCCACTTTTTATCTAAATGAAAATACAATGACGTTCACTAAGGAGGAAGTGAATAACATTAACTCACCATCCGGAACCATCTCAGACACTAGACATGGAATATTAAGAAATGCAAAAAGATTCATTTTAAGACGTTTAAGTGTTAAAAATTGTTACAAATTCTTAAAATATTCTTTTTGGGTTTTGCATATTATGATATAAAAGCTATCAAAAATGAAGGGACAGTTTTGAAAGAAATTAAAATTAAGTGTCAAAATTGACAGTAAAAACATTTCAAATATTCAAAATTAGGTAACACTTTAGTATAGGGACCAGTTCTCACTATTAACTAGTTGCTTATTAGCATACATATTGGCTGTTTATTAGTACTTATAAAGCAATATTCTGCATGAACATATTCTAAATCCTTAATCCTACTTAATACCTAAACTTAACAACTACCTTACTTACTATTAACAAGCAGCTAATTAGGAGTTTATTGAGGCAAAAGTCATAGTTAATGGTTTGTTAATGGTGAGAATTGGACCTTAAAATAAAGTGTGACCATAAACTCTTTCTAAGTTTTATTACTGTTTTCTTCCTGTGAAGCAAAGCAGAAATTTCAACATCATTACTCCAGTGTTACATGATCCTTCAGAAATTATTATTAATTATTCCAAACTAAAAATTATTAAAAAAAAATATATATATATATATAAATGCTGCTCTTTTGAACTTCCATAAAATTACAAGCAGCTATTTTCAACATTATTAATAATCAGAAATGTTTCTTGAGCACTAAATCACCATATTAGAATGATTTCTGAAGGATCATGTGACACTGAAGACTGATGCTGAAAATTAAGTTTTAAGCTTTGCATCACAGGAAGAAATTACTTTTTTAAATATATTCAAATAGAAAACAGTAATTTAAAACTGTAATATTATTTCACAATATTACAGTTTTTACCGTATTAAAAAGTAAAAAAAAAAAAAAATTAAACAGTTGTGTAAGAAGCTCAAAGTTGGTGTCGTTACATACTTCTGTTTCTTTTGCAGAGTCTAACATGTCTGTTGTGTAGGTTGCATGAATATTTCTTGTCTTACCACATTTGGGTGTCTGTTGTCAGCCACGCTGGTCCGGATGACATGATCCCGCTTCTCTCTGATCATCCGTATGCACCGCACCAGTGTAAATAAGGTAATAGCCAGCAGGATTAGACACACCCCTGCCACGCCCTCTGCCCTGCCCACTGGCTCACTGCTGTACACATGGCCCGCCCCCAAAGGACCCTGTGGAACTTATACAATACATTTTTTTATTATTTATTATATGTTCAGCCATGTATTGTTATTATACACTACCGGTCAAAAGTTTTTAAAAAATCTTCAAATATCCTCATATGCTCACCAATGCTTTTTACAAAACATAATAAAAACGGTGTGAAATATTATTACAATTCAAAATATCTTTCTCCTATTTGAATATATTTTAAAACTGAATTTTTGGTGTCACATGATCTTTCAGAAAACTTTTGACTGGTAGTGCATGTTGTGGCAAGCTTCGCACAAACAGTGCTCACTTCTAGTTTGTTGCACATTTTATGTAAAAAAATATATATATATATATATATATATATATTTTATATATTTGTGTATTCCTAATTAAGATATAATCCAGAGAGCTTGAATATTTTCCAGTACCTGGTTGGCCTTTTTGAAGAACTTCCACGTGCAATGCAGCTTTAACAGTGTCTCCTGATTCCAGGTCAGCGGCTAGAACCTGCAACACGGTCATCAATTGTCTTATTTCAGACATTTTTGAAAAATAGTAGTGGAATATTGTTCAGATTCTGCCTATAAAATTTGGTGGTTAAACAATTTTCACTCTGAAATTATAAAATTTCACAAATAATTACAAAGAGATGGGAATTAACACATTGGATGAAATGTGATATTTTATTTGACTGAAATATTTTTTGCTTGTAAAACATTCTAATAATTTTTGTTTCATTTACAACTTTGAAAAATATTTTTGAAGTGTATTTATGTAGTCTTATGTCATACCTCTAGGAAATATTTGTGGCCGGGGTGTAGCAGGCTGGTTTTAGCGATGAGCAGTCCTTCTTGTGTAATGTAAAAGAGCTGAGAGCTGTTGTGTTGGGAGTTTAGAGAATACTGCAGTCTGGGATTGAAGCCCTTTAACCCACAAACAGAAACATAACTTCATATTTCATACAATGAATATCAAACCAGTGTCTTTGTGATGTTGAAACTGGATGTTGACACTGGGGTGTTACTGTTGTGTGGTTTTGTAATGTTGTGATGTTGTTGAGTCACGTACATCAGTGAAGTCTTGATCCGTGGCCTCCAGGATAAGTAATTTGTTGCCGTACGTCATGACGAGTGACGCAGGATTTGCACTCTCGCTGACAAAACCACGGTATGTTGAACGATTAAACTGCGGTGGAAACCTGTTTTCAGCTAGGACCCTCACCAGAACTGTGGCTACTGCATATTTCAGAGGGTCATCCGTCTGAGCTGCCTGAGCAGAAACATCACAATGATTTCAAAAAGAAAACATTTCTTTTTTTTTTATTTATTTATTTTTTTATATATTAGAATATTATTTATATATTAAATTTAATATTAAACTTATAAATTTTTTGCATTTTTTATTTTTGACTATTTTTAAATTTATTTTACCCCCTTTTTTTGTTACATTTTTGTTCTTCACTCTCAGACGCACCATAACACGCAGTCTCAGTGTCGGGATCAGCAGTCTGTTCTCCACACGTCTGGTTAACCTCACCTCTCCAGAATTACTGTCAATGACGAATCTGCCATTATCTGCCCCTGTATTACAGCAGACACACATGTATAATCAAAATTAGTTTCTTATTCCAGGAGTTTGCGTAAGGTTCAGTGGCAGAGGAAGGAGAAGCACCTGACAGGATGGTGTACTTTACTGGTGTTCTGAGACCCTCATCACCATCCACAGCTTGAATCGGACCCGGAAAGAAATCCAAGACAAAGTCCTGTGTGACAAATACACAGACGATAAGAAGGAATCAGATACATGTACAGTACATTCCATGGGTCAGTAAGATCTATTTAAAAAGATTAAATGTTCTTTTTCTGCAAGGATGTATTTAATGTCAAAAGTGACAGTAAAGACTTTTATTTAAAATAAATGCTGTTTGAACACTGAACAATAAATGCTTTGAACTTTCTATTTATCAAAGAATCCTGGGGAAAAAAGATATCAGGTTTCCACAAAAAATATTAAGCAGCACAGCTGTTTTCAAAAATCAGCATATTAGAATAATTTCTGAAGGATCATGTGACACTGAAGACTGGAGTAATGACGCTGAAAATTCAGCTTTGCTTCACAGGAATAAATTACATTTTAAAATATATTCAAATATAAAAGTTTTTTTTTTAAATTGGAATAATATTTCATAATATTACTGATTTTACCGTATTTCAAATAAATGCAGCCTTGTTGAACATAATAGACGTCAAAAAGATTAAGATGTCTTTATATATTCACAGGGTTTACCTGCTCGTTCTCTGTGATGTTGGCGGTGTACAGAGGATTGGCACATATGCGGTTGCTGTGATTAGCTGAGAGAAGAGTGCAAGGCTGGAATTGTGGGTACTGGTCGTCCCCATCTATCACATTGATGATTATTGTTGCCGTTGTGTTGTAGTGTTCATTTGTGTTTGTCTCCTAAAGCCACATCAACATCTTAGTAAATAACAGTTCCATTTTTTCTCACATTTTTTATTATCAGCAAACAAATGTTTTGTGTATGTGTTTTACCACTGCATAAAGAGTCAGTCGGAGCTGAGTTTTGATCTCATAGTCCAATGACTTGTTGAGAACCACTTTGCCACTGTTGGGTAAGTCCACTCGAAAATACCTGGCATCAGGCTGGAAATACACAAACACAAGTCCACAGATTATCAAGCCGATATACCATAAGAAAAGGTTAAAGGGATAGTTCACAAAAATGATAATTCTGTATTCCTTTATTCATCCTCAAATTGTTCCAAACCTGTATGAATTAATTTCTTTCTTTTGAACATAAAGGCAGATATTTTGAGTTTGTTGGGAAACAGACAGTTGACGGTACCCATTGACTTCCATAATATTTTTTTTCCATGGAAGTCAGTGACTACCGTCAACTGTTTGGTTACCAACATTCTTCAAACTGTCTTCTTTTGTGTTTAACAGAAGAAAGAAACTCATACAGGTTTGGAACAACTTGAGGATGAGTAAATGATGACAGAATTTGGGTGAACTATCTCTTTAAGTCAAACGCGGCTGCAGTAGGGCTAGCAGAAGGTTTCTACTGTGGATTTTGTGGATCTGATGAGATGATTGGTTCACCTACTGATGTTTCATCGATGACGTATGTGAGTGTGTCTCCATCAGCATCTGTGGCCTGGACTGTAAACACTACAGAGTTCACCGCTGTCAACTGAACAAACACATCAAACAAGCAGCAGAAGATGGGAGAAAATCTCAGGAATGGAGTAAAATATGGAGAAAAAAAAACTTTTTAAATATATGCTTATATATGCAATATGCTGCTCAAAAGTTTGGGAATCAGTAAGACTTGAAAGTTTATTGAAAGTCTCATGCTCACCAGGGCCGCATTTATTTGATCAAAAATACAGTAAAACAGTAATATTGTGAAATATTATTACAATTTCAAATAACTGTTTTCTATTTTAAAATGTAATTTATTCCTGTGATGCAAAGCTGAGTTTTCAGCATCATTACTCCAGTCTTCAGTGTCACATGATCCTTCAGAAATCATTCTAATATGCTGATACAGTTGTGCTGCTTCATATTCAAAATAATAGCATTTATTTGAAATAGGAATCATCTTTATCATCTTTATACTTCGGAAGGACGGAAGGACGGACCCCAAACTTTTGAACAGTAGTGTATGTCAGTACATCACAAACAAAGAGAATGTATGTTGTGTTTTGTTTTACCTCGCTGAGCTGCAGAGGTTGAACTGATCTTTGTAGGAACTCGGGTTTGTTGTCATTCTCATTCAGAACCTCTACCATGATCCTGTGTTCAGCCTGAAAGCAACATTATTTTTATTTGACAAGGGAAAATTGGATTGATAAATCCAGTTGTCTAAAATGATGCTGCTGTATGTCACAGATTATTCAACATACCTGTAGGGCTTTATGTTCGTAACACCTTACAGTTGCTGTTAAAACTGAGCCGTGTATCTGTAATATCATTATAGACAAATCATATTAACAGTTTAAACAAAATCATGACAGAAGATGGAAGTGTAATAGCATGCATTTAATGATTTTTTTTTAATGTTACCTCTCTATCAACAATCCTAGTTGATGTTGAGTTCAGTTTAATGGTTCCTCCCTCCAGATAAAACCAATCAGCATCTTTTCCAGAAAGTTTTAAGTGCATATGATTGGCTGATGGCTGTGCAGTGAAACTGAGGTTGGCAATAAAAGTTCCCATCAGGCTGTTCTCTTTTACTTTGGCAAACACGTCATGCCCACCGTCACAATTGCTGGCTGTCAAAAATAGACACATTATTTATTTAAATAACATTTTTCTTATATTTCCAATTGCAGTCTGCTGTAATGTAAAATGTTGAGTGATTTCCATGTCTGGTTGATGGTAAATTGCAAATTTATCTGATGATGTTTTTGTCAATTATTAGATCATGTCTGATGCATTACAAGGAGCTTGTTGTTCAGCAAAGCTCTGACAGATTAGTTTGACTGGATTGTTGCCTGGATACTGATTTGTTCTTAATTTTCCATGGCGCACGGATTGGAATTCCGTAATTCCCTGCTCAAACAGAAGAAAATACTTTCAGAACTGTATTCACCTGTTGCACTCAATATTTAGCTGTGTGAGGTCAATTGAAGTTGTATGGACGCATGCACGTCAAGTGTGTGTGTTTGTTTTTTGTGTGTGGTCTGTCCCTGTGTTTGTGTTTATACCAATTACAGAATGCCGGCTGACCGCAGAATATAGCTGGCAGAATATTAGAATCTTCCACAGTGGCTGTTCACTGAAGATCAACCTCAAAACCATCTCTCACTGACAGGATAAAAAAAACAGGTATGTTAAAATATTGCATTACTGTACTGTGTGAACTGGCTAATTTAGCTCAAGAGAAGGAACTGGCTTAAATGTACCTAAATGCAGCCTGGAAATATATTATTGCTTTTATGTTTAGAGGATCCGGAGTAACATGACCTTTAAATGTTTTTTAGCAAACAGCGCTGCTCATTTAAGACCTATAAATCTCGTAAGGAAGTTCTCAGCAGACAGATAAGCCTTCTTACGTGCAAACACCCAAACACACACTCTTACTTACACAGAGCTATTATAGCTAACTAAAACTGTGCTTATTTAGTTTTAAATAAAACTAAATGTTAACTGAAATAAAAATTTTTATATATATATATATATATATATATATATATATATAACTTAAAAATCTTCAAAAAGTAATCTAGTTGCTAAAGCAACATTACTTATTTTAATTTAGTGAAACGTTATGTATACTAAAATAATTAAACTGAAATAAAAATGAATAAAAAATATGTAGACTTATAACATAAAAACTACTAAAAATAAACTCAGCAAAATTACTAAAACTTTAACTAAAATTAAAATAAAAATAGCACATTTTAAAATAAAATATGACTCAAAATGATAAAAACTAATAGTATCTCAATTATACAAAAATCTTACTGTGCACAACATTCAGCATTTTTCTTTTTTTATGCATATTTATTCATATGACATCTTTTAACTGAAATCTGTTTGGAATTATTGTTAGAATTGTATTTATTAACATTTGCTAATATTTCACATTATCAGGAGTATTCATTTAGCTCTATCAAACTAAATCAATACAAATTGACTTTGCATCCTTATATTGCAACGTTTGTCTTATAACTGGAATATTTTGGATCACACATGACTTGTTTTAAACAACAGAAGAGGATTAAAGACTGAAAAAAATCTGAAAAATAATCACATAATTGTATAAAACTTTTGTTTCCACCATTGTGTCAATGTGAAGACAAATACTCATGCTAAGATGTGTGAACATGCACACAGATCTTTTAAAGTTATGTTTGCCACCAGTTATACAAGACTATTACACAAGTCATTTGGATCATCTCACTCTCTCTTATACAGAAGTTAAGACAAGCCAAAAATAGACTTCAGGACCATTTGAGCTCACAAAACCTGGTCATGCTTTGTTCCCTTATTATTTTGATTGTATTGAGACAAAGACAAGAAAGAATGTCATCCTACCTGTCCCATCTAACTGTTCTTCAGGTCCAGATGTCCAGATTTTCTCTCCAAACTTACATTATTACCATCCACAGAACTCTTTATTTTGGATGTGACTGTGTAAAAGAGAGTTCGAGTACAGAGTATGTGTGTGACTTGTGTATGAGTGTCCACCGCATGTCAGTGTTCGGATGAGTTGCAAGCAGCAGATTAGTCCGAGGTTTAGTGTTCAAACTCACTGGATCAGAGCCAAGTTAAGAGGTCAAAACAAATGCCTCTGCTGGGTCTAACCATCATCCCAGGTCTAACCAATACCACCGCTTCACTCCTGGCCAATCAGATAACAGTATTCTAAGATGGCCATTAGTAACCTTTAAGGAAAACTGTGTCATAACCAATATGCATATCCCATACTGCATAATCAAGCAAATACAGTGACTTACAAATGCCTGGGACCACACAGAAAATCTGGGATCCAAAATCTGGAAATGAACAGAAATGTTTGAATATAATTGATTGAAACTGTTATAAATATTTAAAACTGTACAATTTCTAGATCTCTAATCTAATGTGAACCTATGTCAAATTCATCATAATTTTCATTTCAACTTTCAATTAATTTATGTTTCTAATATAATTTTTCATGACAAAATGTAAAATAAATTTGAAAAATTTTCTGTAGTGGTTTCAGATTTTGAAGATGATTCGATAGATAGATAGATAGATAGATAGATAGATAGATAGATAGATAGATAGATAGATTTCTTAATGTTTCTGCACTGTAAGAAAAAAAACTCAGATAAACAGGAAAAATATAACATCCTGGTAGAAAATTACTGAAAATTTGGTTAAATTTATGGATATTTCCTTAGATCTGTAAAACACACAATGAAAATGCATAATTCAAAATACGGGTAATACACCTGTAAAAATCAGGAAAAATTCTTTCATATTAACCCAAAACATTGGACCGTATTTTTAGGGACTTTTGTTAGAGTGTGTACTGTATGTCACACAAAGGTTTTCAGGATCCTGATGGTAAAGTGTAACAGCCTGTGTCTTGTGTTAATCTGGCCTATTTTTGTCTCGTCCTAGTGTATACCTTATATGCTGTAATAAACCCTGACAGAGAAGCACTTGCGCGCGCACACACACACACACACACACACACACACACACACACTCTAATAGAATTGACTTGGAAGCACACTGTAATTAAGGCAGGTAGAGATTAAGCGGCTGAAATAGTGTCCTCGTTTTAACCAATAAGACATCAGAAACAAAGGTCATCTGAGTGGTCTTTTACACCAATGGCATACTTTATAAAACTAAATCATACTTACACACAAAAACACCAATATAAATTGATTCTAAATTGAGGATGGGAAAGTAAAAAAAAAAAAAAAAAAAAGACTTGGTAATCTAGTTGTAAAAAAAATCCAAGATGTACATGTGTTCCTTCATCTGAACAGATTTGGAGAAATTGAGCATTACATCACTTGCTCACTAATGGATCCTCTGCAGTGAATGGGTGCCGTCAGAACGAGAGTCCAAACAGATGATAAAAACATCACAATAATCCACAAGTAGGGTAGAGTGGGAGAAAACGCCCCCCTATTATTTTTCCCAAAAAGATAAAATCAAGATAAATTTTTATTGTAACTATGGACTACCTTGGCAAGAGTGATGTAGAAGTTTTCACCATGAAGCTTACACTGGTGATGTACCGCTGAGAAAACCGATTTCACAGTAAATGATCTAATTTTCAACAGTAAGAAAAAAGCGTTTTAAAGCTTGTTGTTTTGTAAAACATCACAGTTATATATGATATGAGAACAATAGGGCCTGTAGATAGGGAGTACGTGTCATTTAAGAAAAATATAATTATATTTTCAGAATGACATTATTTTTTTCTCAAACATAGTCAGTGGGGTAAAACACCCCCAGAGGGCAATGGGCAATTACTGTAGTTATTCTGTTCTGAACATCAAATCCTTTGCTTTTCCATCAAATGTATTCTAACTAGTTGGTTGAATAAAAATATTTGGATTTTATATTTAAAAATTACCTCAAGTTAGCATTAGGTAGCGAATTAGCTAGCCAGTTAGCATCCACTAACAAAATGTTTCAAATAGGCTATTATAACTTTGTAATTAATAATTATTGATTAAATTCTTTTAAATTTTAAGCTAAAACTGCCTGTATTCTGATTTTGCTGTAAATGTTTAAAGCAAATTGATTTGTCAGACTGGGGGCCATTTTACCCCAACCCATGGGGGCGTTTTGCCCCATAGGTGGCCATTTTATAGGTGGCAAAAATTTAATTTTTGTTTAAAATCTAATAACTTAAACTCTGGACATTTTTCATACTTGGTTTATAATTTATGCCATTGTCACTAAAACTATGATAACTTTTTCGGACACATTTAACTTTTGTTTCACCGGAAAAAAATGACATAATCCTTAAGGGGGGCGTTTTCCCCCACTCTACCTTAATCTACAGTCCATCGGTTAACATCTTCGGAGGAGAAAATCTGTGTGTTTGTAAGAAACAAATCCATCATTGAGCTGTTTTTAACTTATGGCAAATATGAGTCCTGAAGAAACTATTCCTTTAACTGACCGATCAGCTCATATACAATCAAGATTTCACAGCATAGAAAGATTGTTTGTTTATATAAATTCAGGGTTAGTTTTGTTTGTTTTTGGCTCCTTTGCCTTTGAATACCATTTTTCTGTACATACTATGATAAATACCATGGTACTGAATCTACTAGAAAATACTGTAAGGGTAGAATTTTTTTTTAAGTTAAAATGTATATTACTTCACAACATATTTTCATTTTTATTACCTGTATGATATCGTATATTGTCATAATTCGTATTTAATCATTTTTGAATGCACATGATCTGTTGAGCATTCTATAATGTTTGTATAACCTATTATTAGACGTTATGTGTTAATTAAACTGTTTTGTTCTTCACTAAAAGCTGAAGACACCTAGTGTAAACATATAAAAATATGACTCTTATAAATAGCCTATTCCTAAACTCATACCTTAAATATTTACATTAAGTGAATAAAGATTTTTTATTTTTTCTAACTTTTTAACAATTTGTCCCTAAAAATATAGGTAGTCAGAAGCATCTAAATTAGAACATCCTATTGACTTCTATTGTTCTAAAGCTTTTTATGATTTTTACAAACTAATCCCACCCCTAAAAGAAAACTTTTTGCATAATTAATGAATTACTTATAATTATGATTACAAACTAATCCCACCCATAAAATGAAAACCAAATTGTATTATAACAACAACAAAAAAGATAAATTTCAAATGAATCATCATCATTATCACCGATTAACTGTACCCCTCAATAAACATATTTTGAATTAGAATAATAAATAAAAATGTTACATTTTTATAATTATTAACTCACAATTATGTTTACACACCAACTCTACCCCTAATCTTTTGCATCAAAAAATGTGCTCAATTTCCAAATTATTTTGACTTCAAGGATGTTCCCAAAGAGAGATTTTGATTCTGATTTTAGATTTAGCTGACTTCAGGAGACAGTGCTGTACTCAAACCATAGCTAAGTAAAAAAATGCACAAACACACTGAGCACACAAGCACTTCTCTCTCTGTTATCAATGTCTCTGTTTGCCTCTTTATCTGCAGTTTTTGATTTGCCCAGTGCAGGTACGTTTCTGCTTGCCAGCTGTTTTTTTTTTTAATTTATTTATATATATATATATATATATATACAGGTGCATCTCAATGAATTAGAATGTCGTGGTTGTGTATTAAATAAATTCAGTGCACACAAACTGAAGTAGTTTAAGTCTTTGGTTCTTTTAATTGTGATGATTTTGGCTCACATTTAACAAAAACCCACCAATTCACTATCTCAACAAATTAGAATACTTCATAAGACCAATAAAAAAAACATTTTTAGTGAATTGTTGGCCTTCTGGAAAGTATGTTCATTTACTGTATATGTACTCAATACTTGATAGGGGCGCCTTTTGCTTTAATTACTGCCTCAATTCGGCGTGGCATGGAGGTGATCAGTTTGTGGCATTGCTGAGGTGGTATGGAAGCCCAGGTTTCTTTGACAGTGGCCTTCAGCTCATCTGCATTGTTGGGTCTGGTGTCTCTCATCTTTCTCTTGACAATACCCTGTAGATTCTCTATGAGGTTCAGGTCTGGTGAGTTTGCTGGCCAGTCAAGCACACCAACACCATGGTCATTTAACCAACTTTTGGTGTTTTTTGCAGTGTGGGCAGGTGCCAAGTCCTGCTGGAAAATGAAATCAGCATCTCCATAAAGCTTATCAGCAGAAGGAAGCATGAAGTGCTCTAAAATGTCCTGGTAGATGGCTGCGTTGACTGTGGACTTCAGAAAACACAATGGACCAACACCAGCAGATGAAATGGCAGCCCAATTCATCACTGACTGTGGAAACTTCACACTGGGCTTCAAGCAGCTTGGATTCTGTGCCTCTCCAGTCTTCCTCCAGACTCTGGGACCTTGATTTCCAAATGAAATGCAAAATTTACTTTTATCTGAAAAGAGGACTTTGGACCACTGAGCAACAGTCCAGTTTTTTTCTCCTTAGCCCAGGTAAGATGCTTCTGACATTGTTTTTGTTTCAGAAGTGGCTTGGTAGCCCTTTTCCTGAAGACGTCTGAGCGTGGTGACTCTTGATCACTGACTCCAGCTTCAGTCCACTCCTTGAGAAGCTCTCCCAAGTGTATAATATCAGCTTTGTTTTACAGTATTCTCAAGCTTGTGGTCATCCCTGTTGCTCGTGCACCTTTTCCTACCCCATTTCTTCCTTCCGGTCAACTTTTCACTTAATATGCTTTGATACAGCATTCTGTGAACAGCCAACCATTCAGTAATGACCTTCTGTGACTTACCCTCTTTGTGGAGAGTGTCAATGATTGTCTTCTGGACAACTGTCAGATCAGCAGTCTTTCCCATGATTGTATAGGCTATTGTGTAACCATTTTGAAGGTTCAGGAAACCTTTGCAGGTGTTTTGAGTTGATTAGCTGATTGGCATGTCACCATATTCTAATTTGTTGAGGTAGTGAATTGGTGGGTTTTGTTAAATGTGAGCCAAAATCATCACAATTAAAAGAACCAAAGACTTAAACTACTTCAGTCTGTGTGCATTGAATTTATTTAATACACAAGTTTCACAATTTGAGTTGAGTTAGTGAAATAAATGAACTTTTCCATGACATTCTAATTCATTGAGATGCACCTGTATATATGTATATATTTATATGATCATGTGAATGTATTTGTGTGTGTATGTATGGGTATATCTTATGATGCAGGGTGGGCAAGTGTCGTGTGAATCTGCAACATCTTCATGTCCGTCTACGAGTTGCACGCACCCAACAAAACCACACAACCAGTGCTGTCCGACTTGTAACAGTAAATAAGCATGCAAATATCTTTCTTTTAAGACATTATTTAAAAAGACATGGAGCTGTCCTGGATTTAAGACACAAATACTAATGTGTTTTACTGTGTTGCAGCTTGTGAATATGAAGAAAGGGTTTATGAAAATGGAGAAGAGTTCAGGCCCCCCGGTGGAGGTCCATACATCCAGTGTTTATGCAAGGTGAAACACACACTTAGAGTGAAAAGAGCTATTGTCAATTCAGTTTCAAGCAAGGATAATCAATTAAATTAGTAATGAAAATGGTTGTTTTTTGATTTTGTCAATATTTTTTTTCAACTTAATCAAAGATATAATGTTGATAAAATAAGATTTGTTTGTTAAAAGTTGACATGTTTAAATTAATAAATAAAATGTTTAAATATTTGGTTTATTTTCATAAAATAAAATGTTGACTTAAAATGAAATAGCATTTTTGTCTAAAATTGACGAATATGACAACAAAATTTTGAGTAAATAAAAAAAACTTTTTTTTAAAACAAACAGCTTGGCAAAAAAAAAAACAATTATACAAAAAGGATAATTCTATATGACTTGTGCACTATGTATTTTTATGAAGCCTTATGTTGTCTTCATCTCAGGAAGATGACAAAAAAGTTGAAACTCTTTCGCAAATGTGCATATTCAAACTTGACACATCAAAGCTGGTAATGCTAGGTTTGACTTTACTGACGTCATTGATTCTTGTGTAATGTTGTTTTTTTTTTTTTTTTGTTAGAATGGTAACGTGAGATGTCATCAGGAAAGATGCCCACTTTTGAGCTGTGCAATTCCCACTCCAGCCCATCCTAACACCTGCTGTCCAGTGTGCAGCAGTAAGAGATTCTGAAGTACATACTGCTGCCACTAACTTTAACATGAAACACATTCTGTCATACAGTACCATTCAAAGGTTTGGGGTCAATAGTATTTTTTCGAAATTAATCCTTTTTTTCTGCAAGGATGCATTAAACTGATCAAAAGTGACAGTAAAAACATTTATATTGTTACAAAAGATTTGTTTCAAATAGATGCTGTTCTTTTGAGTTTTCTATTCATCAAAAAATCCTGAAAAATGTATGACAGTTTCCACAAAAATATTAAGCAGAACGACTGGATGATAATAAATATTTTTTGAGCAGCAAATCAGCATATTAGAATGATTTCTGAAGGATCATGCGACACTGAAGACTGGAATAATGATGCTGAAAATTCAGCTTTGCATCACAGGAATAAATTACATTTTAAATTAAATTGTAATAATATTTCACAATATTACTGGTTTTACTGTATTATTAATCAAATAAATGCAGCCTTGGTGGGCATTAAAATTCTTTTAAAATAAGGGTGTCAAAATACACTGGTACTGACAATAATCATGATATTTAAAAAGTGCAATATCGTTATCGTGTTAATTAGGGGTGTGGTGATACACCGGTACTGACGATCAGTGTTGGGGGTAACGCATTACAAGTAACGTGAGTTACGTAATCAGATTACTTTTTTTCAAGTAACTAGTAACGTAACACATTACTTTTTAATTTACAAGAAAATATCAGAGTTACTTTTTCAAAAAAGTAACGCCAGTTGCTTTTTCCCATTTATTGACTGACAAGTCTCCTGTCCCCATGTTAAGAGAAATCAGAAGTACAGAGGTGTTGTGTGCACTGTGTGAACATAATGTTACTGTAGTTCTAGACTAAATGTGAACGTGCATTAATTCATCTCACTCGCAAAAAAAACAAAAACAGATTCAGTATTCATGAAAATGAATTAAAAGAGTCAAATGCGAACTCAGAATATGAAGCAAACCTGCAATAATTAAATATGTTAAATAACACAAATGTATTTAATCCCATTTTATTAACCAATATCTTTGCTGCTGACCTTTGATGATCCAGTTAAACCATACGAAAAAGCAAAAATGACTTTAGATAAACTAACAATTGTGCTTCGTTGTTTTTTTTTATTGCTGAAGAGTGTTGAATCATCTTCTTCTGTATTCTACTGTACAGACGTGAATTTACTTTTCCTTCAGCCTGAGGCTTATTCATTTCACTTTTTGGTGTGAAAGGTCTTTTACATTTATAAATTATAAATGAACTTTTTATATTGAAAACAAACAATCAAGTCCTGCTCATGTTTAAAATGTAACGCGAAAGTGACGCAAAAGTAACGTAACGCATTACTTTCCATAAAAAGTAACTAAGTAACGTAATTAGTTTAATGTTTTTAGGGAATAACACAATATTGTAATGCATTACTTTTAAAAGTAACTTTCCCCAACACTGCTGACGATAACCATGATATTTGTGACCCTGGATCACAAAACCAGTTATAAGTAGCACGGGTATATTTATAGGAATAGATTGCAATCAAAGTGCGCACATCCGACAGGCCAAATGCTCAATGTGGGTCCTCAACCACAAAAATAATTTCAAACAAGAAAAGCAAAGTTGGCACACCACAGCTCCAAAAGTAGAAAATATTTATTTATGTTCTCACCACAGGTGACGTTTCAAGCCTAAAAGCTCTTCATCAGCAATAGCAATTTGTAGCAATAGCCAGCAATACATTGTATGGGTCAAAATTATTGATTTTTCTTTTATGCCAAAAATCATTAGGATATTAAGTAAAGATCATTTTCCATGAAGATATTTTGTAAATTTTCTACCCTAAATGTATCAAAACTTAATTTCTGATTAGTAATATGCATTGCTAAGCACTTCATTTGGACAACTTTAAAGGCGATTTTCACAATATTTAGATTTATTTTTTGCACCCTCAGATTTTCAAATAGTTGTATCTCAGCCAAATATTGTCCTATCCATACAAACCATACATCACTGAAAAGCTATTTATTCATCTTTTAGATGATGTATAAATGTACAAATAAATAAATTACCCGTATGATTGGTTTTGTGGTCCAGGGTCACATTTCAAAATGAGAAGTAGACGCTGGTCAAACACATGTAATTTATGTTTCATTCATACTCGACGCCGGAGGGTGCCCTCACACAGAAAGTTTACTGTACTGTTTGAACAGTAGTGTATTTTGTGCATTAGAAGAATAATTCACCCAAAAATGCAAGTTAGCAACATAAAGAGATTTATTTTAAGGTGTCATTGTTACATTGTAATTATACATTTAGGTACTGAGTAATATTAATTAATGACATGTACTTACTATATGGTTAGGATTAGGGTTTGGCTTAGGGTTAACTGCATGTAATTATGCATGATTAAGTGTTACCCTAATAGTACATACATGTAACATGTGAAACAAGGACACCTTAAAATTGAAAAAAAGTGTTACTAGAGATTTAAAATGTGTAGTCCATATGTACATAGTCTGAACAGACACTTGTGTTTGTGTTCCAGTGTTCATGTGTCTAATGAGGACCGGGGACGTAAGGAAGTGTCTTGGACTAAAGAAGTAACCGTGTTTATTGGAGATGTTGTGGTACAGCTGTTTCAGGACTGGATTGTCAAAGTAATATGTTCTACACTGTTGTTTAAACTTTTTTCATTGCCTACCATGCATATGATATTTTGTACATTTTGAAAAGTTTTTATAGTTTATTTGAATGCTCACTATTCCCTTTTTTGCCTAAAATAGTATCAGTTACTGTTTCAATAATTTAACAACACATGCACATGTTTGCATTACATTTACGTTGGTTAATGGTCACATGACACACAGGTAAAATATTTTTCTTCTTTTTTTTCGATGCCTCAGGTTGATTATCAGCAAGTCTCTCTGCCGTTTCTTAAAGAACCATATCTTTACCTGGAGCGCAAGACCAACACCATCCTCCTGAACACCAATGTTGGGCTGAAGGTACAGCCTCTGCATGAATTCACTCTGTGTTCAGTCTCCTATAGGAAAGAAACATCAGAAACAAGATTTTATTATTATGCCTTGTTGGCATATCAATGTATTCATAAAAAGAGCAAACAGAGATGATTGGAGAAGTTTCTCACTTCTTAGATTTTTTTACTGAGAAGAACCTCTGGTAATCTTTAAATTTCAGAAGAGCTCTGATGTCTCAAACTGCTCAGATTTGCCTAGATACCAAAGACTAAGAGCAAAGTCTTAGATTTAATTTCAAACATTTATCATCTAATTCTTCCTTTATCAGATTATCTATATGGATACCCACATTAATTTTCATTTATTTTTAATGTTTTTATATGAATTTCATGATGACACGTGTTTATTTGTTGTTTGTGATGTAAGGTGTTGTGGAACGGCTGTTCTCATCTGGAAGTCAGCGTTCCTGGTACCTACAAGAAGCATATGTGTGGTTTATGCGGCAACTTCAATAACTACCCTCAGGACGACATGAAACTACGCAACGGACAGATCACCAACTCTGAAGCAGTGTTTGGAAACAACTGGAATGTTAAAACACTAAAACATGCTTATTGATATGTGGGATTGTAGCTGACAGCAAAAGTAGAAATGAGACAGTTTTTGATGAAGAATAATGCGGGAAGGGATTGGGATTTCAAAACTGTTTTTCCCATTTATACACCAAGGCTCAACATATCAGCTCTGAGGCTGGAGTTATCCTGCAGTGGAGGTCACCAACACTCTGCGGTGAGTGACAAATACACTTACAGTACAGTATGTACACTTTAAAGTATTTTTCTTTTTTCCCATCATTTTATAATTGATTAACTTTGCAGTGTTGACAGTGTCATTAAACTGATCTGGAGAAACACTGAACTGACTTGAGCTGAATAATAATACTATTGTTTTCTGTAGAGCTGCTTTTATTTCTTTCATAATTGATGAATATTGCAACATTGACACTGTTATTGAATAAACTGAATAAATATTGAACTAAATTGAGCTGAATAATGACATTTGTCTTCTGTGCAGCTGTACAGCTGACCCTTACGAAATAAAACAATATACTGGAAAACATAATACAGTATGTTGGTGCTTATGTTTTTCAGTATACTGCAATATATGCATAGGCCATGTACTGTATGGCTATATATTGATACAAATAAAAGTATATGTTACAAAAGATATCTATTTCAGGTAAATGCTGTTCTTTTGAAACTGAAATTGTACACAACTGTTTTCAACATTGATGATAATCAGAAATGTTTCTTGAGTAAATAAATTTCATAATATTACTATATGTTTTTGTATTTTGGATAAAATAAATACATCTTTGGTTAACAGAAGAGACTACTTCAAAAAAGTTTTAAAAAATCTTACGGTTCTAAAACATTTGACCGGTGGTGTAGATTGTCACATATTTTTCAATATTTCAAAAAAGCGACAGTTCTTTATGTATTAATATATTATAATATATTAACACAATACATTAACATATAACGACATGTACATGTAGTTATGTATTTAAGTTTGTATAATGGGAAATTAAAGTCATTTCATATTTGTTGTGCTTTAGTTTAACTCCATCCTTTCTCTCCTCCATCCCTATAGCCGTGGTCTGTCCGCTGGACCACGGTTATGTGTTTGATGAATCTGGGCCGCCGTGTCCTAAGACGTGTTTTAACAAAGACGTGCCTCTCGGCGTGATTGAGGCTTACTGCTTCAAACCCTGTGTGCAGTGATGCCAGTGTCCCGCTGGCCTGGTGGAACACAACGCTCACTGCATCGCCCCTGAGAAATGCCCCAAAATTATCCACGGCAATCTCTGAGACCCACAAACTCCACCTAACATCACGAGGAGTCAAACCAGCTAAAACTGAGATCTGAGGAACCACAACAAGCTCTTTAATTCAACATGAAATCAGGATTTGCTTTATTTCTTTTTAATTCATTTACCTGGTCTTACGCTATAAGATTCATTAGTGTACACTATTTCAAATAATTTTTTGTAACATTAAAAATAAAAAATAAAAATCCTATTTCACTCAGAAATACTTAAAATTACTATGGACACTTGTTTCCGAAATGAGATAAAAAAAAATAAAAAGGGTAATTGTGTTTTTTTTATCTCACAATTCAGACTCTTTGTAACCTCAAAAAATTGTTCGAATTGTGAGATGAAAATATCAGAATTGCAAGAAAAAAGTTGTCTCGCAATTCTGAATTTGTAGCTCACAATTCTGACTAGTTTTCTCAGATTTGCAAGAAAATTGAATTGTAAGAAAAAAAATTGTAAGAATTGTAAGAGAAAAGGTCATTTTTATCCTGTGATGGAAACAGGCTTTCCTGAATTACGAATAAAGTTTTGTGTTGGCTTTAAAATGCTTGAACTTAAAGCACATTTAAGTTTTACTTTATATCTCAAACCACATAAACAGTCTTCTACTGTATACTGCATTTAGTTGTTTTGTTGAATTGTTATATTGGTGCTACTGTGTGTAAGTGTTTCTGACTGATTATTGGACACTGCGTTAACCTTTTTTCCTCACCACAGAACAAGAGTACAAAGAGGAAAAAGCATTTTTTTAATAATAATTATTGATTTTTTTTGATGAATTATGATTTTTTTTTAGCATGCCATAAGTTGCTTTTCTGGACTTTTTCTCTTTAATTTGATATTTTGAAACAAATTGATATGAGTTGAACAGTATGGATCTGCAAATCTGCATAATTTTATCTACACTATTTTTGATAGGGCTTTTTTTTTTTTGGCTGTTGATTGTGATTTAAATATTTTGTTACTCTCTTAAAATACACCGTTTTATAAGCAATATTTTATAAAGACACTTCATTTGCAACACTGACAGTGAATCTAAATAAAAATAGAAACACAATAAAAGCTAAATCTAACAGTGCCTTCACAGGATTATTTTGAGATATGTTTGTTATATTCATCAAATGCATTGACAAACTCAGGTTCTGTATACGATCAGTTTTTGTGTATGACATTGTCATAAACATTGTATTCTCATATTTACTGTGTGTCACGTTATTACACAAAATCCACTGTTACCCAGCCTGTGTTTGTTCTTATTTTGCATCTAAAATGGTTTATGCACATTACCCTTTTAGTGAAAAACAGTAAAAAAAAAAAAAAAAAAAAAAAGAAAAAAAAAAGAAAAAAGTCATTTTCACATTTGTTTTACACTATGTGAATATGAACTGTTGGGGGATTTTTTTTTTTTTTTGCCATGTGAGTCACCGGATGTAAAAAAAATAAAATAAATAAAAATAAAAAACGGTACAAAAAAGTAACCCAATTTTGCTTTTTTTTTTTTTTTTGCTAGATAAACACATTAAAAACATTTAATTTAAAAACCTCTCAAATTTTATTTAAATGTACAGCACGTGGTTATATAATTTAAATAATTGTATTGTTTATAGTCTTAAAATATTTGGTTGCTGGTTAAAAAAAAATCTTGAATAAAAAAATACTAAATATAAATCCTAAATGGTAAAATTTAACCAGAAAATGCAAAGTCTATCATAAGTAGCTATCTTGGATTCAGCCAGGCTTTTTCGTCACTAAATGAGTGTCATGATTTGTCTGAGGAAGAGTGTGGTCAGCGCTGGGCTGAAGGTCCTCTTCTGTAATCTGACTCGAACAGTTTCCTCAGCAACAGACGTGGCTTTGTTGTAATCATGCATCATTCATGAAGATAAACTCAGTGAACAGGTGAGACACTTTCTCTTTTCTCTTTTAATGTTTAAATTATATAAGGTAAAACTATCTGTTATATTTGAATTTGATTATGATGTACAGCAAGAACTCATTTTATTATGTTGATTGTGTATGCAGTATATAGATGTATTTTTTTTTTTTTTCATTTCAAGGCATTTGGGACAATGAAATCGAGCTTACACGAAGTGCTTCGTCTTTTTTAGGATGGAAGAGTGTTTGCGTTTGGTCTGTGAGTCGATGGGTGTACATGAGGATGATGAGGTCAGCGTGGACGTGATCTGTTCCCTCTATAAGAGCGTCTTCCTCATCACTGCCAGCCTGGACGAGACAAAGAGAGCCATTGCTCAGGTGAACAAAATGTTCTGTGGTCTCAGAATCTCATGAATGAGAAGAGAGAGACAGAAAAGAAGCAGAAAGAGAAATGTTTTGTGTGATGTGTTCAGGTCAGAGGTCAGAGTGGAGGCTTGTCATGTTCACCCAGAGGAGTTCTGCATGTTCTCCTCGTGATGGAGAAACAACGCGAGAACAGAGAAGAGGTCTTTTTTCAATTTCATTCAGTTATGTCTATATTTCTCTTTTATTTCTGTCTGTTTTTTCCTTATTTATACTAAATAATCGAAATTAAGAGTTAGAAATTCATTCTTAAAAAAAAAAAAAAAAAAAAACTAAAAAATATGTTGCAATGTACCATTTGAAGGAAATAATATGAAGGAATTAATAGGTTAATATGAAGGAATTTTTCACAGGTGTTTTACCTGCATTTTGAATTGTGCATTTCATTGTGCTGTGTTTTAGGATTGAAGGAAATAATCTTAACAAAAAACATACTTGTAATTTTCTGCCAGGACATTTTCTATGGATTTTACAGTGAACCTCCATATTGTCAGATATTGTTTTGGGTCTTTTGGGTGCTTGAATTCGAAAATCATGTCAAATTAGGTTATATTATATAAATTGTGAAGTTATATTGTTGCAAATTCAAGGATGTGAACAGCTTATATTTTCTGTAGCTCTACTGGGATCTCCAGATTTTGAAAGCTGGTAGAATTGATCATAAACAAAACACACAATCCTCAACAATCAACTTCAGCTCCAGACAACAGGTAGAAAACATATATTATATGAAAAGTTATATAATATAATATAATATAATATGATATATATGATATGATATGATATAATATAACATAATATAATTTGTGTTATTTTGTTTATTTTGTATGATTTTAGTTAATCAGCTTTGCACTGTATTTTAGCTCATTCACTCATTTGTAAATCACTTTGGAGAAAGGTGTCTGCTAAATGTATGTGTGCATCTTTTGTGATTGTTTTTTTTCTTTTCTTTTCTGGGAGCAGGATCCAGAGCAGTTTAGTATCTTGTGTCTTCAGAACAGAGCCAAGAGACTCTACACCAGGTCACTTTATACACACACTCTTTCATTCTGCTGCTCACAATCCCATTGAATAAAATCAGCGTATATTCCTCCTGCTTTCTGTTCAGACTCGTTCTTGACGGCGTGTGGAGTGTCCTACCGTCTCTTTCTCAGAGGAACACCGGTGTCATGCGACCGGGCAGGATCTGTCCCAGCACAACCGACATCCTCCAGCTCCTATATTATAAATATGAGGTCATCAGAGAGCGACTGTACAGAGAGATGTTGCAGGATGAGTATGGTAACAAATATTCTGAGTTCATAAATGCTCCCTTTCACAGAATCGTTTAACAGTATCTCTTCACACATCATTACAGGTGTTGTTTGGTGGGACTCAATGTCAGCGTGGGATCAGACAGAATGTGTGTGTGAACTAGGAGCGTGTGTAGAGCTGGCTTTCAGACACAGAGACTGGCTTCAGGTGTGTGGGCTTCCCGGGGCCCTCCGGTGCTACAGGTACTATTAGTTATTTGTGCATCTGTACGTGCCGTTGCTGATTTTTGAGTCTGCCATTATATATTTGGTATGTCAATGTTTTAATGCATTATACTTTTTAAAGGTGTAACAATAGATAAGTGTTATAATGTTTTATAACTGTGGTTACAATTATTCATGAGATCATACAATCTATTAAAAGATGCATGATGAGGCATGATGTATTAAAAATAATGGTAACACAAAGTTTTACTTGTTAATATTAATTAAATGCGCTCTTTAACATGAAATTTATTTTATTGAACATGTTAATTTCAACATTTACTAAAACATTATTAAAACTAAAAGTTGTATCTCTTAATATTATTCAGTGGAACTAACAATGAATTGTTGTACTTTTATTAACTAACAGTAACAAAGATGAATAAATACAGGAATAAACGTATTGCTCATTGTTAATGTTAGTTAATGCATTAACTAATGTTAAAATTAACCTTAAATAACGGGACCTTATCGTAAAGTGTTACCAAAATACTTATATATAAGCTATATATAAGTTACTCTAAAAAAGTAATGAATTACTAGTTACTAATTACATCTTCAACAGTGTAATTAGATTACTGTACAAATTACTCTCTCCAAAAAGTATTTAATTACTTATTAATAATTACTTTCTAAATCCTATATCTACCTCGACAAGTTAATGATACAATAGGATAGACATGAAATGGTTCTTTTAATTCTTTGAAGTAACTACATAAATTATTCTAGTCACACTTTAGATTAGGGTCCATTTCTCGCTATTAACTATCTATTAACTATGACTTTTGCCTCAAAATACTCCTAATTACAGCTTATTAATACTTAGTAAATTAGTTGTTAAGTTTAAGAATTGGGTAGGATTAAGGATTTAGAATAAGGTCTTACAGAATAAGACATTAATATGTGCTTTTTAAGTAATAATAAACAGAAAATATCCAGAAAATAACAGTAATATTCATGCTAATAACCAACAAGTTAATAGTGAGAATTGGACACTAAAGTGTTTCCAATATTCTTATTAATTCACCAATGTATTTAAAATGAGAAGGGTACATAAAAAGCATGCATTTTAAGGTTAGACTTTAAATTTTGATGTTAAAGCCATCATTGTGTATAAACGTTCTACAGTCTATATATTAAGTTCAATTACATAAGAAGTAACTGTAATTAAAATACAGAAAAAATAAGAGTAATCCCTTACTTTACTTTTTCAAGGGAAAAGTAATTAAATTACAGTAACTAATTACTTAGTAATTAGTTACACCCAACACTGTACCAAATGCATTATTACTTCATAATTTTTGATGAATATAGTAGGAGCTGTGGTTCAGATACATTATACATGAATTATATTTGATGAATATGGCAGGAGCTGTGGTTCTGTGGTCTTGCGAGGCTGTCCTGAGAGCGTTAAACCTAGGGAACAGGCTTGGTCATCTAAACCTAGGGAACAGGCTTGGTCCGCTGTCATCTTCCTGTCAGAGCTGGAGTTACATTATCAGGATGAGAAGGAGTCGATCAGCGCGCTCATGAACAGGTCGTTCTATTGTGTTCAATTCTCATGAATGTATGTGATTGGCTTAAAGCATCAGTAAGTCTCAAATATCTCAGATAGAGACGATTTAGGCCAGACACATTATGACCTGAAGAAAACTAACCCTAGAAGAAGACAATTTATGGTTTTGCCTACAATCGCACCCCTAGTGGCAGCTCTGAGAATGCAGTTTGAATGCAATGTAGTGTTGCAGCGATGACGTATTTTTGTAGGCCAACTCAGAAGTTAGTGTGTATTACTGATATATTTTATGTCGTAGAATAAAATGTGAAAATATCTTGAGCTTGTGTTAACCACAGACATTAATTCAGGCATTTAATTAAAAAAAAAACATTCCGGAAAAAATCCATTTGTGACAATGGAACTCATTTACTTGTTTTGGCCTACAAAAATATGTCTTTCCTTTTAACACTCAATGCAAAGTAAATATGAGCATGCATAATTAGACACTTTGACATTCATATACTAGCTTAGTTAAGTCAATGTCAATCTGAAGCATTAAACATATTATGCTAATGGTTGCAGATGTTGTGTTGTGATTTATTGCTCCTGCAGATTGGGACAGGAAGCTTTGCGTGTTATATATCTCAGTATGTGTGTCGCTGTGCGGCGAGCCGAGAGAGAGAATCAGTCCTACACGGCTCTGCTGGTCGCTAGACAGCACTGGGACAGATGGTGAGTGTGTTAAATATGGGAAGTGATCATCCGTATTTAAAACATTACATGCTGACAAATCCACCTACTTTCACTCCGAAGTGTGCAAGCTTGAATCCAAACCATCTCTGTGTGCTCTAGGCCTTATATGAGAGGTTCAGTCAGTCAGGATCTCACCAGGATCTGGTTTCAAGAAAAACTGGATCCCACTGCTAGAACACAGCAGGGCTGGAAAACAGGAAATTGCATACAACAGGTAATGTGTGCACATAAACATGACATTTGCTGGCTTCAAGTCTTCCAAATTCCTATTTGTAAGTTCAGAAGTTACAGTTTGTTGTGTTATAAGTTCAGGGGATTTTGGTTGGAATGAAAAAAACATGATTGGTGCTCCATATCTTATTTGATTAAAAATATAGTAAAAGTAGTAATATTGTGAAATATTATTAAAATTTAAAAGAACTGTTTTTAAAATTTATTCCTGTGATGTAAAGCTGAATTTTGAGCATCATTACTCCAGTCTTCAGTGTCACATGATCCTTCAGAAATCATTTCAATATGCTGATTTGCTGCTCAAAAACTATTTCTTATTATTATCAATGTAGTTTAATATTTTTGTGGAACCCATAATACATTTTTCTTCAGGAATTTATGATGAAAAGAATGTTCAAAAGAACCGCATTTATTTGAAATATAAATCATTCGTAACACAAATCTCTTTACTGTCAATTTTGATCAATTTAATGCATCCTTGCTGAATAAAATATTTAATGTTTTTTTTAAAAAAAAAAAGAAATGCTGTATATTGTATCATTCTTACAAAAAATGATGGGAAATTTAGGAAAAACATGGGAAATTCATTTGATCTCCTCATAAACCAGCTTTATGAACAGTAAACTAAATACATAGATTCATGTGTGATTATCTTGTAATATACTGTAAAATCATTCCAAAATGACCTAAAGGTTGAAATATTTGCCTCATATGCTTGTGTTATGTACAGTTTTATTATAGATTGTTTATTTTGTTTATTACCCATCAGGCTGTGCTGCAGTTTTTGGTTGTGTGTCAGGAGCAGGAAAGGAAACGATTGGTGGAGATCTTACACAGGCTTTCCCTGAGTGACCTCGAGGGAAACATTCAGAAAACCAACAGTTAAAAACATCAACTACATATAAAAAAACACACACACACACACCACTACAAAAGTGATAGTTCACCTAAAAATGACAATCCTATCATCATTTACTCACCCTCATGTTGTTCCAAATTAACATGATTTGGACTTGATTTTTGGGTGAACTGAATAGTAACAACATTAGAAGCACATCAGCAGTAAAATGTGCCTCTGGTTTTCATTAAAGTGTGCATACGTGTCTGTCTTTCAGATGTGGTTCATGGTAATGCGGTGGATGAGAGCTGTGTGTGGAGCCTGCAGCAGATTAAAAACTCTCTACAGCAAGCACATGGTTATCCTGGACCATTCGCCCCAGGGTGTTCTGGGATAGATGTCTCATGGGGGGAGTGTGCCACTCATTTGCTAACCCAGCTGACACAAGCACAAGATGATGAGGCCTGGACCGTTTTAAACTCTCTGCCAGATTTGGTGAATCTCACACGCATTACAGTATGCAAGTATTTAGTATGCAAGTATTCCATTTTGAACAGAACCGTAGTACATAGTACATACTATAACAATTCTAAATGATTAACTATGCATTTGTCAAATTTTAACTAAGCTAAAATAGATCATGCAAATATAAAAATAAAGTTAACGAATATGAAAAGCAAAGTAGTAAATAAACCAAACATTCTGTGTGCAGAGCAAATTGTTTATTGTGTGAATTCATGTCTCTTTCACTTCTCAGGACCCTGAGGGTCTTTGGACTTTGCTTCGCAAATATGAGAGTGAACTTCACAGACCCAGTTTCCACAACCTGCGTGAAGTTTTGCAGTCACGTGTACCAGCGCACGCCAGCCGAGACACCAGCACAATGAACGCTCACACTGTAATGACAAATTACTTGCACATTATCAATCACAAATCAAGCTTTTAGATTCTTTGCCATATTAGATCCTTTGTGTTTCATGATTTTTAGAAAATCATTTATGGACTAGATCTTTAGCAAGGCTTCATGTCATAGTGATGGTATAGAAGAACCATTTTTGGTTCCCCAAAGAACCTTTCAGTGAACAGTTCTGAAACAGAACCTTTTTTTTTTTCCAGAGAATCTTGTTTCTTCAAGAATCCTTTCTTGTGAGAAATGGCTCTTGATATATAGAAATTTCTTTGTTGAACCTAAAGTGCTGCAAGAAACTATTGAAGAAACTTCACTTGAAGAGATTATCTAGGTATTCATTTGAAAGGAATACAATGTGAGTAACTCTTTTCTTTGTCTGTTTTAGGAGAGAGAGAGGACTGAACAGGGACAAGAAGAGCCGTCAGATGGCGAAAAACAAGAACTCTGCACTGGTAAATGACAAACATTCATATGCCAGACCATTAATATAATGCCTTAAAAATTAAGCATTAAACAGTGATACGAGAAAGTGTTTTAACATTAAAACTACTAAGATTAATCATATATACACGTACTGTACACTGCCCTTTAAAAGTTTGGGGTCGATCTGGATTTCAAAAGAATGCTGAAAAATACTCTTTGATTAAAAAGACAGTAAAAACAGTAATACTGTGAAATATTATATATATAAAAAAAAAATATTTAAAAGAACTGTTTTCTATTTAAATACATTTTAAAATGTAATTTATTCATGTTGATGCAAAGCTGAATTTTCAGCATCATTCATTGATCTTCTGTCTTCATTGCCACCTGATTCTTCAGAAATCATTCTAATATGCTGATTTGCTGCTCAAGAAACATTTATTATTACTGTTAATGTTGAACACAGTTGTGCTGCTTAAGATTTTGTGATTTTGCATTTTTGTGTTCGAAGGCTGCGGGATGGCTATAGATCCAGAAGATACTCCATATTTAGAGATCTTGTGTGTCAGAGACCCAAGAGATGAAGAGAGCACAATGGAGACGAGAGATGGCAACAGAGAGAGAAGACAGGGACACACAGACCCTCAGGAGATTTCAGTGGAGAAACAAAACTCTCTGATCACACTGGCCTGGAGCAAACCAACCCACGCACAGGTACATACACACAAACATATGCACTCTATATCTTAAATCAACTCAAATTGTTCATTCATTCATAGAAATGTTTAATTCTGCAGGAAGTGACCACAGCTCAACAGGAAGTAGAGGCCGTCTCTATTGTAGAGCAGGATACAGCTGATAAAACAGCTCCACATGATGTGAACATTTACACACAGCAGGAGAACGTAAGCTCCGTCTCACTGCAGCCAAGTGAACAATATGAAGAAACACATTCAGGTCACACAGATAGTGTGAAAGGAAAGACACAAATCCAAGAAGACCATTCAGGCTTCATCACAGTAAGACAGTCACTTCAAATTACTTCTGGTCCATCTATAGCTTCACTTTTGACCCATAATAAAGTCTCTCTGTTCTCTGCTATTTGCATATCATACAATAATATGTGATATTAGGAAGTTAAATCAGAGGTTATCAACATTTTTTTTTTTTTTCTGAACCCCTGTGATATAAAATATATGAAGTGCCCCTAATATGCTAGTAATACTTTAAAAAGATATGAATTTTACTACTACTATGCAGGTACAAAGTAATTAGGTTACACTTTATTTTAAGGAGTCCTTGTTACAGTGTAATTATACATTTAAGTACTGAGTAATATTAATTAACTACAAGTACTTACTATATGGTTAGGATTAGGATTAGGGTTTGTTTTAGAGTTACTTGAATGTAATTATACATAATTTATTGTTATTATAATAGTAAGTACATGTAACGTGTAACAAAGACACCTTAAAATAAAGTGTTACCAGAAATTACTGTATAGGTAATTACTTTTAAAATATAAAATTTATATTAGTATTTTCTTATAAAATAGTATTTTATTTTATTATTTTATTTTGATGTCAGGAGGACATAAGAGATGGAGAGTTCACATTTAGTGAGACCCAGCAGGCCGAGCAAACACCATCCACTGCTCCACAGCCGCTACAAAACACTGACACGACAGACACTAACACCGCACCAGCAAGTGTTCATTTCCCAGACACGCAAACATTCGAGACCCGTGAGATGGAGGCATCGCTTCAGGAGCAGAGGAACGAGGAGATCTGTGAGAGAGCGGGTGAGGAGCAGCAGCTGCAGCGGGAGGCCACGATGCGTTGCCTAGTGGACATCCAGAGGAGAGCAGAGCGACGCTGGCAACGAGACCGAGACCGACAGCTACTCAGAGTGAGCCAACTCATGCTGCATGACATTTCTGGGACATTTCCTAAATATGTGGTGTGTTTAAGGAAGCCTACTGCCACACAAGAAAAAAAAAACATGCTTTGCTAAATCCTAATCATGACAAAAACTTATATAATCATGAAATATGACATTTTTAATTATGAAATTAATTAATTATAAAATGTTGAAATTGAGATAAAGTTAGTCTAATTTTGGGATAAAGTCAAAATTATGAGATATAAAGCCATAATTTTGTAAATAGTTGAAATTATGACAAAAAATTTTGCGATTAAAAAAAAGTCAGAATTTGAGATACATATAAGCCATAATTAGGAGGTAAAGTAAAAAAAAATTGAGAATTGAAGTTGAAAAATAAGTTGAAATTATGATTAAAAAGTTCATAATTGACTTTTTATCTCATGACTTCTTATAAGCTTTACTTTGTCAATTATTACTTTGATCTCCCATAATTTTGACTTGTCATAATACAGTATGTATTCATTTAGATTTTTTCATAATCATAATTGTGATTTAGTATCTCATAATGTCTACTTTTATGTCATAATCAGGATTTACCAGTGCAAGCTTGTTGGAAATGGGCTTCCATGTGTTTTATATGTGAAATATTTAGTGAAAAAGGCCATATACCTTTTTCAAATTCATAACCCATCTTATTTTCCAAATATGACATTTTTGGGTGCAAAAGAATATTCATTTAGAAAAAAATATTGGAATAACATGCAATGATGAATTTTGTGCACAACAAGACCAGGAATTTGAATTAAGTAAGTAGGGTCCGTTAAGATTTTAAGTTGACTTTAAGGGCAGGAAAAAAACTATATATATATTAAAAAAAAAAGTTTATGGTTGGCAATTGAATTGTAAGTGAATTCTATTTCTGTCTGTTCAGGTTCAAGAGCGACTGGCTATCGTCCAGAGTCGGAAGGCAGATGAAGATCTGTTGGGTCTGACGCAGGAAGACACACTCAGACATCTGACCGACACACTACGACAGGTACACACACATTCACATGCACATTATCAGACACCTCAATGTGGACATGATGTAGATATTGACTGAATGTTCTAGGAGGACGAGCAACAACAGAAAACTTTAGTAAGAGAGAAACTCCAGCAGATGAGGAGAGAACGCTCCTGCATTCTCCAGACCAGACGGGAGAGGTAACATATACATACTAATGATAGACTAGTTCAGTTTGATAGTGATCACCAGGTGTTTCTTGTCATTCAAAGGAGTACTTCACCCTAAAATTAATATTCTGTCATCATTTACTCATCCTGTCATACCCTAAGTCTTAATATATGAGATAAAAAGTAATGTCATAATTATGAGATAAAAAGTCAAAATTGACAGTCAAAATTAAAACATGAAATGTCAAAATGGACAAACCATAATTATGAGGAAAAAGTTACAATTATGACGTCATAATGAGATACAAAGTCGAAATGCACAAAAATCATAAGATTTTTTATCATAATTATGACTCATAATTTCTACCGTTTTATCTTAATTACGACTCTGTATCTCACAATTTTGACCTTTTAATGTCATAATTTGATTTAGCAAAGCATAATTTTTTTCTAACGACAGAAATAAGCTTGTTTAAATCAACTTGTAGTGATTGAAAGAGCAGCATCAACATTCTACTAAATTTCTCCATTTGTGGATAAAGAAAATCCTGAGTTTGAAACTAAGTGAGGGTCTTTTTAGAAAAAAAATGAAGGTTGCCCTAATCTAACATTTTGTTTTTCTAGAAACACAGCTGGGTTTAAAGAGCTCCTTGCGCCCACAGCTCAACACATGACAGAAACTGAAGAAGGACACTAGTGCGTACTCAAACCCATGTCTACAAACATACAGCACACAGTCAAAACATTCATCCACTTTATTGATGTATGAGCACAAAAGTAACTGTGTTTGAACGACAGCAACTTGTATTCACGGTTCAAACACTTTCCTAATTGCCAATGATGAATGCCGCCCCCTACAGGTTTATAATAGTGCTTACAATACATGCACACATTGGCTGCTGATCTTTTAAGAAGACTGTCGTGTTTCTATATTTACTCATTTAGTAGATCTTATTTCTTTGGCAAATAAGAAGTTGCATGACTCGTATACCTTTATAGACAGTAAGCACATTAAAACACTTCTGGGTTTGGTTTGCGTCATATTAATCTCAGTAGAGAGTGTGTCACCCACATGCATGCTATTCTGTCCTGCCATTGAATATAAACCAGTACAAGATGACTGACAGTGCCTGAATAACTGGCAAGTATATAATGAAACACGTCTGAACATTTTATTGAACTCCAGGAAACTCCACAATGCCTCAGTCTTTAACAAATTTGTGCGTGCGTGCGTGTTAATTATAACTTAAACAACACAGTCTGTCTCCCCACAGACATTGAATTTTATATATTCAGAGAGCATATATACTGTGAAAGTCTACAATGGAAATGAAGTAGTGACGAATAAATTATTTTGCTTTGCCTTTAGTTATGCTTGTCTTTTCTTTTAAATCAGTGCATGAATGAGTGTACTTGTATGTAAGATTGCAGTAAATAAGTGTAAGTGTATGTCTATATATACTGCAAGTGTGTGTGTGTGTTTGGTTCACTATATGATGATCGTGGAGGTGGGGATTGAATCTGTCCGACAAAAGGGAATCGTAATACTTCCCCAAAAAAACTTGCAAAGAATTCTGGGACTATTGGTGGGCACACTGCACCCCCGGACCATGCGGACCACCTTCTTCGTCAGAGCTGTCGTTATACGCTTCACGGCGGTGACCACCAGACGATCCCTGACTGATGTCAAAGTCCTGCAGATCAACTTCCTCCGCATCAGCTGAGATGACAGGAACCTCTGTACGTGACGGCAACAGATCCTCCAACTCCTGTGTGAGCAGACACACGAGAAACAGGGCAATTCAACCAAGTCTGCATTTCATCAGGTACACTCCAGCGTTATTTTAGTATCATCTAGGTACCATTGTAGTTTTTATTAATAGTTTGTATGAGTTTTCATTTTTAAATTTTTCATTTTACTTTCAGTTAAAGTTTGTCATTTTGTTGTTGTTTTCCCCCACTTTTATTTAGTTTTGTTTGTTTTTTGTGTATCCATTTAGTTTTTATTTCAGTTTTTTTAAAAGTACATCAAGTTAAACTAAATTAAGTTAATTTAGTAAATTTAGTTAACTTATAATAACAAGAAAATAGCTCCAAGACGTAGTAAGCTACTTTAGAAAGCATTTTAAGGCATCATAGGCACGCTACTGATGCAAAGACGTGTAAACACACTTCTAAGATAAAAAAACTACAATTTTACCCAATATTTGAATACTTTTGAAAACCAATGTTTTTTAGCATTTTTTTTATAAACTATTATTTATAAATCATTTCTATACTATTAAAAATTATTAACAACTATTAATATTTTGAATTAGCTTTTATTTTTGTATTTTCAATTTTAATTTAATTTTAGTAAATCTGTTATATCTTAAAGAGTTTTTAAATATTTCTATTCAGGTTTTAGAAATTTTAGTACTCAAACATAAAAAATTATAAGCTCTTTTTAATTAATATTCATATTTAATCTCAGCTTTATTTAGAATTTTTTTAATGATTTTAGTTAACAATAAAAGCACTGTTAAAAACTCACCGTTAGTTTCTCCGTGCTGATCCAGCCGTTCTCAGGAAACTGGACCTCAAACTTGATGTACAGGTCCCCTTTCTCAAACGGGTTTCTGTACTGAGGCATTCCTTCCCCTCGGACGACCCTTATAGAACCTGACAACGAGAACACAACAACATTTCCTACAGCATATTCTACAAAAACATGAACAAAACACTGACAAAACATGATGCTCACCTGGCTCTATGACTTTGCCAGGGGGATATTTGATGACGAGATGTCGGCCGTCGAGGTGCGTGAGCATGAACTGAAATCCACACAGTGCCTCCACCAGACCAATCCTGTGGCACAAGTGCAGATCGTTTCCATCACGACGGAACTCCTGTAAACAAAGACAAAGATAGATATTTGTGCTGAACAAAAAAAAAAAGACAACAACAAAAACACACATTTACTTTAAAGTTATATTCTTATAATGCACACGTTTTCATTCTGCAAAACAGCACGTCCTAACTGCCAGAAAGTGATTAAAATGTTGCTTGCTTCACTTCAAATACACATAATTTACTCAAGTTGACAGTAGCCATTAACTTCCATAATATGGAGAAAAAAAAATACTATTGAAGTCAATGGCTATTGTCAACTGTTCAGTTACCAACACTCTTAAAAATAACTTCTTTTTTGTTCAGTTGAAGAAAAACTCGTACAGGTTTGGAACAAGTGGAAGGTGAGTAAATGATTACATAATTTTCATTTAAGAACACATGCATATATGTAAATTAAAGTGCAACATGAAATAAAGCTCAATTATCAAAATAATATTCTTGATTCATCAAAATTTAAGCACATTATAAATTAATTATAAATTACATTAATTAGAACTGAAACTTGAAATCCTGTATGCAACAAAAGTAATGATGCTTTTATGAATAATAATTTCATTTACATTTAATAATTTCATTTACATTTAAATATTTGGCATTATTTAGTATTATTAAAAATATAAAACTTTCAACTTTTTAAAAAATACAAATACTTTATATATAGTAAAATATAAATTATAAATGTATAATCATTAATAATAATAATACAAATATATCAATTTTATTCTTGCCTTTATATTTTAGACCATTTTTGCACAGATTACTATAAAATTCATTTATAGATTTCAGTGTGCACATTATCTTTGGAAATACATTGGGCAAAATGACCAATAAATTAACAGATAGTCAAAATAGTTGTTTGTTAGAGATCTACTATTGACTCTACGCTGCTCATTATGTGTGTGTGTTACCTCATGATCTTTCTCCTGCAACACCAGTATAATGTCTCCAGGCTCTGTGTTGGGCGACTGGTCCGCCTCTCCGCTGAATGTGATCTTCTGTCCGTGTTTCATTCCTTTATCCACGTGAACCTCCAAGACCTTCACCTCTTTACACACCTTACGGCCCTCACACTCTTTACAGCGGTCCTTCTCATGAATCACTTCACCTAAAAATGCAACCAAGCATCAAAATATTGTACTCAGACCATCGCAATCAGAGTTCACTGATTGAAAATGAATTCTCACCCTCTCCATTGCAGTCAGTGCACACGGATTGCATCTGCTGTACCATGCCAGGAGCCAGCTGTCTGATCATGATCCGCATGCCGCGGCCCCGACATGTGGCACACTTCTGCACGGCCCCCGTTTTACCCCCTTGACTGAGGAAAAAGGTTAAGTTTATGTATAGAAAAAAGGATATTTTGCTTAACTGTACTTAATTGTTATAACCCTCTAAAATTGTGTATAAAATCCTGTTCTCACACACTCACCCATTGCAGGCACTGCAGAGTACGTTCTTGCTTAGCTGTAGTTTGGTTGTTTTTCCATTGTACAGATCTTCCAAAGACACTCTATCAGGTATTTAAAAAGAAAGTTTCAAAATCCTTTGTTTAAAGAACTTTTTCATTATTTTATGCATTTTATGGTGCCATTTCACAACAGGATTCTTTTAATTTGGAATAATGTTTACAGATAAATCATACACAAAGGCATCTTTACACAGCAGAGTTAAGGCTGCTTTGTGCCTGCTCAAAATTATGTGAAGACGTAATGCTGCATAAAAGCCAGACTAAATTATGCCTTTTCGGACCCACCTCAGCCCACTGCATCAAAGCATACAGTTGTAATTGCTGTGGAAATGCAATTATGCCACCTCTGAACAGCATTAAAGAGTTTGTGTAAATGCCACTTCAGAAGCGCATATATGCCACCTTTGCAGTGTAAATTTGGCATTATAGATAAATGAGATCAATTTTGATTTCATGTTGACTTAAAGGGATCATTCACCCAAAAATGTTCTGTCATCATTTATTTACACACGTGGTCAGAATTGTTGGTACCCATGATAAATATGATCATAGAAGGCTGTGAAAATAAATCTGCATTCTTAATCCTTTTGATCTTTTATTTAAAAAATTCACAAAAATCTAACCTTTCATTGGAGAGTAAGAATTTAAAATGGGGGGGCTCTGAGTTCTCTCCTATAATGCCTGATGAGGTTAGAGAACACCTGACAAGAGATCAGAGACCATTCCTTCATCCAGATTCACTCCAGACCCTTTAGATTCCCAGCTCCATGTTGGTGCTTCTTCTCTTCAGTTCACCCACTCATTTTCTATAGGGTTCAGGTCAGAGGACTGGAATGGCCATAGCAGAAGCTTGGTTTTGTGCTCAGTGACCCATTTTTGTGTTGTTTTTGAGGTTTTTTTGGATTATTGTTTGGTTGGAAGATCCAAACATGGCCCATTATAAGATTTCTAACAGAGTCTGTCTCTTTTTGATTTTTTATCTGTTGGTATTTGATAGAATCCATGATGCCATGTGTCTAAACAAGATGTCCAGGACCTCCAGCAGAAATATAGGCCCACAACATCAAAAATACAGCAGTATATTTCATTGTACACATGGGGTACTTTTTATCCCTGTGGTCACCAAACCCATCTTGAGTGTTTGCTGCTAAAAAGCTCATTTTTTTAGTTACATCTGACCATAGAAGCCAGTCCCATTTGAAGTTCCAGTCGTGTCTGACAACTGAATATGCTGAGGATTGTGTTTGGATGAGAGCATTTTCTTTTCTTATTTTTTTTTTTTCTTGAAACCCTCCCAAACAAGATGTGGTGGTGTAGGTGCTGTTAGATTTTTTTTTTTAAGGTTTTCTGACCCCGAGACTCAACTATTTTCTGCAGTTCTCCAGCTGCGGTCTTTGGAGAGTCTTTAGCCACTCAAACTCTCCTTCTCACTGTGTATTAGGACGATACAGACACACGTCCTCTTCCAGGCAGTTTCGTAACATTTTATGTTGATTGGAAATTCTTAATTATTGCTCTGATGGTGGAAATGAGAATTTTCACTGCTCTAGCCCTTTTCATAAAGCCACTTCACTAATTTGTGAAGCTCAATTATCTTTTGCTGCACATCAGAAATATATTCTTTGGTTTTTCTCATTGTGATGGATGATTAAGGGAATTTGGGCTTTGTTTTCCCTCCCATTTATATTTCTGTGAAACAGGAAGCCATGGCTGAATAATTTCATGTTCATAATCACCCTGGAGTGCTCAAAATTGTGAATATGAATGGGAATATACTTAAGTGATATTTTACTCATAAGAATTTCTAGGGGTGCCAATAATTGCGTCCAACGCGTATTTGAGAAAAACATTTATTTCATAATGAGATTTTCCCCCATTTTCAATTGTTTTAATTCGATGAAAGGTTAGATTGTGATTTAAAAAAAAAATAAAATAAATAAAACATCAAAAGGATTAATAATGCAGGTTTATTTTCACAGCCTTCTTTCATATTTACCAAGGGTACCAACAATTCTGACCACGTGTGTACATACCATCAAGTTGACGGCAGCCATTGACTTCCATAGTATGGAAAAAAAAAATACTATGGAAGTCAATGGCTACCATCAACTGTTTAGTTACCAACATTCTTCAAATTATCTTCTTTTGTGTTCAACAGAAGAAAGAATCTTATTCAGGTTTGGAACACCTTGAGGGTAAGTAAACAATGACAAAACTTTAATTTTTGGGTGAACTATCCCTTCAAAATAGGTCATGCATAAAATATTTTTCCTTCTTCAAGTACTTTAATTTTTTTATTCTCAGGTTCTGCAGGAAAAAAACAGAGGTTTGGTTTTCATATTCACTCACTTCAATGGATGTATCATGTCCTCTCCTCTCCGTCGGCCACCGTTCCGGCTCCTGCTGCTCTGGCTGCCCATAAAGCCGAACAGACCTCCGCCAAAGATGTGAGAGAAGATGTCCTCCATTCCGGCTCCGCCACCGCCACCCTCACGCAAGCCCTGTTCCCCATACCGGTCATACAAGTCCTTCTTCTCCGGGTTAGTCAGTACCTCGTACGCAAAACTGATCTCCTTAAACTAAATCAAACAGGTCAAATTATTATCATCATCATGTTAATAGGACTTAAGTTACATTTCGATAAAATGGGAACTCACCTTGTCACCTGCATTAGGGTTTTTATCAGGGTGGTACTCTTTTGCTAATTTCCGGTAAGCCTGAAAGTAAAAATCAAAAATACATCACTAATTAATGACATTTAATAAGGCCAGCAGTACTATTACTTATAATAAGAGTTAAGTTTGCAACTTTGATGTTCAGTCTGACAAATATTAATTTCCCACAGATTGACACTGAAAGAGGGACTGGCACCATAGAAACGGTAATATCACAGACTTGAAAATGAGATCTTTTGAGTTAGCTAAGTTAACAAGTAACCACCTAGCAATGACCAAATTCACCCTAGCAACCACCCACAACACCCTTGCATGTCGGTACTGTTTTCATTTATTATTAATTTGTAGTTATTTAAAAAGTACTTAATTACAGAATTAAATAAAAATGTACAAATAAGTTTGTTAAACTAATTAATAAGAAAATGTAGCTATATCGAGAATTGTTGGGAAATTTTGATTCCCAGAATCTGAACTGGATCAAAGATTTCCACGCCTTGCTGGCAATACATTTTTTTTCATAAAATGTAAAAAAAAAAAAAAAAAAATTCTCGGAATTTGACAAACAACATGGATATTTTTAGCATCGGTTTTCAGTTAAAATGTATGTAGGCCTACTGTACACTGTGAAAATGATTTTTTGAAGTTGTCAATTAAAGACTATTGGAGTACATTTACATTACTATAAGAAAGTACTACATTTTTCAACTTCAAAATTTCACATTTAATTCAGTTTGCTACTTGCTGTTTCTTTGTAATAGTTTGTGAAATTACTAGCAATTTCAAGAGTGAAAATTGTTTCTGCACCAATTCTTTTTTCTATAAATGTGTGTATTTTTATGCAATTGAAATCATTTGAGTATTTAAATAGTCTTGCATTTTGGCAAATGTTTTTGGCAAAATTATTTAATGTATTAGTTGTATATTAGTACAACATGAAATGTAAGTATATTAGCATAACATGAAATATAACATGACATACTGCTTAAAATTTCTTGTCAACAAGCTTTACAATTTTACCAGTTCCTAATCTGTGACTACATATTAAACTAATGCGGGTCATTGAAAAGCCCAATTGTGAGTACTGAGGCGAAGACCCCAATTTCCCCAAAATCTGACTGATCAAAGGAAGCTGATTTCAGAGCCATGCTTCAACCAAACCCTAGCAGGCTATTTTTCACTAAGCACATTACATGGATTGTGCCTTTTCTCGGACCTAGTGGCTTTGAATTCACATCGCCAGTTCTTTCATGTCTCTATTGTGTGATAACTCCACATATCCCACATTATTTTGGGTCTGCCTGTGCTTTCTGAAATCCTTTGTGTGCACACAATCAAACAACAACAACAAAAAGCCAACAACTGGAGCATCGAGGCCAGAGCCTGATCACCTTCTAACAAAGGACTGAACACAAATACGAGGTTTCACATCGAAAACAAGACACTGGCCTTGCATTAGCCATCTCTGACTCGTTGCACATCAGATAAAAGCTCAGGTTTAGCACCGCAGCTGGTAAGCTAAGCATCTCCGTCCACTGTAGTTAATGCTCTTGAACTGCAAGAAGCACCTTCATCTGTCTGCAGCACCTGGCTGATGATGCTCTCAGCCTAACGGCAGCACAGCGACACAAATAGTAAACAAACTACGCATTTGACTGTGTATCTTTCAAATCCTTCCCCAAATCATTTCCAGAGCCGAAGAAAGGCCACACTGGAGGATCCCAGCAGCAAGCAACCTGCAAAACACAACAGTTTCTCCCCCAACATGCAGCATCTCGCGTCACGCGCGTCTCTTGATTTCTTTACGAAGCGCGAGGCGGAAAGGACCGTCTCTACCTTTTTGAGCTCGTTTTCGGTGGCTGACGGAGATACTCCGAGGATGTCGTAGAGTTTAGTGTCTGCGACGTTCGCCATGTCTGCAGACCGGTGCAGCAGCTGCGCGAGGAGGAGCGGAGAGAGCGACAGAGAGGAAAGCCGGCTGCGTGATCTCACGTGCGCGCCGCCGAGTCGGTGGCTCCTGCGCGCGTGCGCGCGCGCGCTCGCTCTCCTGCGCAACAGTGCGATTGATAAACAATCATGTGTCGTTTTGGATACGAAATAGTGTTAATATCGTTATATCTGTAATTTATTTGTGTTATTTGCTTTTGTTTTTATGTGTCATATGATGCCTTGGCCTAAAACCTCAAATAAAGTTTTGATTACACGTCTGTAGTCTCAGGGGACTTGAGTGGATTTTAATTTCATTTCTTTTTGTTTACATTTATAAAAATGATTTTGTGGTGATGTAAATACTACAGAAAAACAAATGCAATTTCTACATTAAATAATTTAGTTCAGGCAAGAATTTAAAAAAAGAGAAAATTAGCTTGTAGGATTTAAAGTTTGAACTTATACGTATATTTTACTTGTAATTGTTTATTTTTACAAAGATTGTTTGAGTAAATATCAAAGTCATGATCCCATTGTTCCCATCATGCACTTGGGCATGAATAATTAATAAGTTATTATTATTATTATTATTATTTTTTTTTTTTTTTTTTTTTGCTGTTTTCGAGATGTTTTAACACTGTTTTATGGTTGCTTTTGTTGTTAAGTTAAGTAATTTGCTGTTTTGTGACATCTGGAGTTCATTTTCTACTCAAAATGACCCATTCATACTTAAACACTATTCACTGATTGTTACAGTGTGTATCATGAGCCAAGTATTGAGGTCTCTGTGTTCATTCAGTTAATAACTGTATTGAGTAATCAATATTATTCTTTAAAAGAATAATGAGCTGTCTACTTGCTTACATACATGATTGTAAGTGAACCACATGCTTTATTGGCTTTTTTTCAGTGCTGTGTTGTTTGAGTAAAGTTTACAAACCGTGACTGAGTGAAATGTAGGCTAGTGAGTTGGGTAAACTAAATTTACTTATTTGCTTTGCTAATTTTATATAACTTAGTTAAGTAGATTTTACATAATTCCATACTTAAATTTTACTTTAAAAAATATCCGTGCAAAAACTTGCAAAAGAACAATTAAGTAAATTTTTTTTTCAGTGTAGTTTATTTGTTTACAGTGCCAACGCACATTAATAATCATGGCTGTAAATGTGCCAGAATTAGCCAAAGAGGCTATTTTTCATCTGTAGACCCTTGACAGAATGTTAAAAAGTCACCCTAAAAACAAGACAGAGCATCTTAGACACATATTACAACCAACAAAGAAGAAGAGATAAAAAAGTAGAAATAAAAAAGTAAAAAAAAAATAAATAAAATTACAAATACATGATTGCACATAAAAATCAAACTAAAACATAAGTTCTGATATCTGTTGTTATGTTTAAATGTCTATTTTTCACTTTTAAAAAATCATTAAAAGAAAATATTTCGATTGTTTTTATGTATATTTAAAAATGTTGTTTTTTAATTAAATGTTTATTTTTATGTTTACATGCATTTATTGGCATCCATGTAAAAAAGGATGACGAGTAAACTGAATACAGGTTAAACTTTCAAAAACCATTTACAGTAACTGCATAACACATTACTGGCCCACGAATATACTATAGGCTAATATAATAGTAATATATTGATATTCATAACAGTTGCGACTATATTCTTACAAAACCTGGGAAAAAATACAATTTTATATTTGATGTTTTTGTTTGTATATTTTTCTTAAAATAAGTTAAATTATAATATACTTATTTTTATACAAGATATTTAACATACATAATGTTAATACAACATTATAATGTTAATAAATATAGCGGAGGATATATGTATGTAAAGAATGATTATGCAGAGCTTCCCTTTTCCCGTAAAACTAAATTGGACCGATCGCCCAGGCGCGTTCACACACACAGCATGCGCGTCCGTGTCTCCTGGTCGGCCATTTTGACTGGAGAAATAATGTCAAAATCTTTTTCTGCTCACAGTTTGAAGCTGTGAAGGGGCCAGTGCTGAAGCAGGGCTGCTGAAGGAGGGAGTTAATCGGGGGATCTATGGATGCAGGACGATGCATCGCCAATCAAACATCAGATTTCTCCTCTGACAGCCTACAGAACGGCTCTGATCACTGACTGACATCTCCGAGTGTTACTGGTAAGTTAACAGCAGTTTATTTGTTCATGGTAGTGCTATTTATCGCTGTTTCAGTGCGTGTATATTCTGGTCGATCGTCGCTGATGAACAGCAGAACAGCGTTTATGACCTGCATATGGACTCACGTGACATATGAGCAATGGTTAAATATACCATGATTATGTTAAACACAAATGCCTTTCACCTTGAAGTGTATGTTCATTTACTCTGAGATCAGATAAGACAGTTGTACGTCGTAATATTGCCATGGCGTGCTATTTGGGCTCCGGAGTATGTTTACTTTTGTTTACGCAAACAAGCTTGATACGATTTGAAGGCTTTTGGCAGTAGAGGCATTTATAATGCTTTGCCACATCCAGTAATCTGATATGCAAATTCACAGCGTTCTGATTGGTGTGTCGAGTCTCGACTCTGCGTTCTGATTGGTGTGTCGAGTCTCGACTCTGCGTTCTGATTGGTGTGTCGAGTCTCGACTCTGCGTTCTGATTGGTGTGTCGAGTCTCGACTCTGCGGTCTGATTGGTGGATCACGGACAGTGACATTGAGCGAGGCCGCTGTGTGTCTGTCTGACATTGATCTTCAACGAGGGGTTTGATTTCGCCTCGTTATCATAAAAACGTTTCGTGTGTAATTTAGTGAAATATAACATGGGAATGAGAAGAATTGTACAGTCTTCAGATTGTCATCGAATTTCTGTAGTCAGTAGTCCTGTCCGTCACACACGACTCAGTGTGGGCGTGAAGTGTGTGAGGCGTGGACTATTATTATATGATTTGATCTCACACACTTTTTTTTTTTTTTTTTTTTTTTTTTTTTTTAAATGAACATAAACAAAAAATAAACAGTTACAGCTCAAAACAGATTATAACAACAAAACTAGATTGATTACACACACGTTGATCTCTGCAGCTTTCCCGGTTTCACCAAACACACGTGATTTCAGTTCTTTAGTATTTGCTCACTGGTACACATTATATAAATACATCAGTTCAGACATCAGCATTTATATTCTAATTCTGTATTTATTTAGTTCTGTCTATCTATCTGTCTATCTATCTGTCTGTCTGTCTGTCTGTCTGTCAATCTATCTATGATCTCTGTCTACCTTGAAATATGTGATATCCAGTGCTGCAAAAGTCATAAAAAATTAATAACAATAAAAATGGAGATTTCAGTAATGCATATAATTGTTTATAGTTAGGCTCAGCTTTGAATGTGTGCTCAGTCTTTGTGAGTGTTTTCTTTATAAGTGTGTGTGTGTGTGTGTGTTGTAATAGATTTGGTGCAGTAATGGTCTGTGACACTTTTAGATGTAGTTTAGTCTGGCAGCTGACCTCATATCCGCTGATTAATCCCATTAAAAGACTAAAAAGGAACGTTGTGTGTGTGTGTGTGTACACCTCCATGTGCATTTGAACAAGAGCTTATTCAGCGTGACTGTTAGTCGTATTACAGAACCGTGATGTGGCTTAATTGAAGTGTGCATGGCATGCTTTCCTCAGCTCTAATCTGATGGACTGTTCGTCTCACTGGTCTTAGTCATGTCTTGATGACTTGTCTTTGTCCCTAAAGGTGCCTGTGTTGTAATGTGAGGCAGTCTTGCGGATGGATGGGTTATATGACCACTGATCACTCAGTCTAGTAAACCAATGTGTGTAAACTGGTCTCTGCATCCCAACTAAGGACACACACCATCTGACTGAAGGTAATTACTGCTTAACATTCTCTATGGGTGAATTATAAGCAAAACCAGCATTATTATCATGACTTAAGTATTTTACACATTACACCGCCCTGCATCTTATTTGCTGAATGAAATCCAATACTATTTTCTTACTAATTTTAAGGTGCTGATTCCAAAAATAGTGACTCTAGCACGTCAGGCTTTCTCATAAAATATGATGCAATTTGTAGCATTTTTGTTATCGACAACCATTTGTAAGGTGAAGTGTTGTATTATCCTTTAACAAGCAGAAAAATTGCCACAAAGACATGATTTCTGTCTTAGTCTGAGCTAGTTTAGAATTATTTGTTCAATTCTCAGCCGATTTTCACATGAATGATTCTTAAGACATTATTTTAAGCCTAATCCTAATATCAAGGTTAGAATTATGGCCAGTGACAAGAAAATGCAAACATGACCCAGATGTTTTCTGCTACATCTGTGGATGTTTTACTACATCAAACAGCAACTGAAAATGACAGATTTAGTGAAAAATAAATTTATTTTTAAACTTTTAAGTAAAGTTAGCCTATTTGACATTGAATGGAGTATTTGAATATATTTTACACTCCTTTGCAGATTATAAATTAATTATACATTTTAAATACCTATTTTGTCATTAAAACTGAAACCTTTGAGAACTAAAACATTTTTATATATATTTCAAATTTGAAAACTCTTCTGTTATTTTGTGAAAGTTTTTATTGATATTTGTAACTCTGTATCATCAAATTAGGCAATATTAGGCCTAAGACATTTTTTGTTCGTGATGCAGGGCTGTGTTGTAAACAATACCAGCGGTATTATTATGGTGATCAGCTTAAGTATTATACACATAATCCTACACCATGTAATATTTGGTGTGGTTTACAAGTCCAGGGACAGTCAAACCTGAAGGCAAATGAACCCAGATCAGCTAATAGTCTTTAATTGACTGATGCAATTGATTCTCAAGCTGCTCATCAAGAGTTTAATTACAGCTAACTCGCTTATGTGCTGCTCTGAATATGTTTTATTCATACTGTAGGTGTTCATTTTACTGTGCATTATTAATGCATTGATCTCTTCTGGTGCATTATGCATTTTCTATATCGACGTTTTTGACTAACCAAGAGTGTAGTGAATAAGTCAGTGACGGGCAAACCCTGTGAAACATAAGCTTGCTTTGTTTTTCTGATATGCTTGAGTAACACTCTCTCTCTCTCTCTCTCTCTCTCTCTCTCTCTCTCTCTCTCTCTCAGACTCTCTCTCTTTCGTCTGTAAGCTGCAGTCATGTTCTGGAAGTTCGACCTGCACAACTCCTCTCAGATTGAGAAGCTCTTGGAAGAGGAGGACGTGACCCTTCAGGAGCTGCTGGATGAAGAAGATGTGCTGCAGGAGTGCAAGGCCCAGAATCAGCGCCTCCTCCTCTTCCTCACCCGGGACAGCAGCATGCTGGAGCTCCTCAACCTCATCACGCACGAGCCTCCTGCTGACCGGGAGGAGAAACTGCGCTACAAGTGAGTGAAGAGACTGTCTGGATTATCAACACTTTCTGAGCAGCTCTAAAATAAAATGATTTGAAACTTTGCCTGTGATGGAGAAAAAGTAATGTTCAGCTCAATTAATTGACCGATATTTGGCCAGTTTGAGATTATTGGACAGGCCGATTCAGTACCATTTCTAGGCATAAGCAAGCGCCACCAGCTGGAGGGGGCGCCAATGAGCGCACGTGCTGCCACTAGATTTTAACAGGGTTGTGATCAAGAGTGGCACAGACACCCTGAAATATGATTGCCACCCCCACTGGATCCCCCAACATCATTGGGCTAGAGCACTGTCAATCTGACGATGCCTGCATACCATTGGATCAGAGCGCTGTCAGTTGCTGCCTCTGATTTTTGCATGCAAAATTTGCATTTGAATTTGGAGCGCTCAACAATGCCATTAGATCAATGGGTTCTGTCAGTGTTTTGGCAAGGTAAGGCTTTTTTTTTGCCATGTAAGTTCAAAGGCCAATTTAAAATATTGGTACATAAAAAGTGCACAAAATCAGTATTTTGTTTAGGCAGTATTTGTGCCAGTTGAGAGATCATTTTTCATGTGAAACTGGTCTAAAAGGTGTGCGTTTTTGCGCCAATGCATTGCTAAAAGTTCAGTACGTGTGTCGTGTAATATTCCCATATAAAACTTTTACAGCCAATTAAAATACATACTTTATTAAACAGCTTTGTCAAATTTAACGCATCCTGATGGAAGTGTCGAAATGCTGAATCAATTTTTTCGCTTCCAAAAAAAAAAAGAATTCGCTTTCAACAGCGCTTAAAGGGAGCAACGTCATGCATATAGAGGGCAGAGCATCACGTTATTTAAAGGGGAAGTTCACACGTCAATGAGTAATAAAAGAACAAGTAGCTGCATTCTGATTACTTTTTATGTCACTGATCAGGCTTTTATAGTCCTATATAGTTTGGGGTAACAAAGGGTTTTATAGGTTTGACTGAAATAATAATGCAATAACTGACACAACAAAACAATTGAACAAAAAACAGATAAAGTCAAAAAGTAGCCACTGATAATATCTAAACTTGTATCCAAATCCAAACGTAATAAAATTAATTTATGTGTGATGACAATTTCTTAGCAACTAGGGATTGTTACATAGAGCTATACAGGCATCCAGTGGCTATAATAGTATCACAGATAATAAACTGTGCAAAATGTTTTATCTTAACAGTCAATTTACAAATAGGCCTGATGCGTTCAGATTTGTGGAACTCACAATGCACTGAATTTCCACAAATTATTGTCGTTACTATGACAACCAATTTGAATGTGGCAAGAAACTGATGTCTGAAAAAGAAATTATTATATGTAACCTATATACAAATATAATTTGTAAATGAATAAATGTTGTTATTTAAGATTTGAGTGTTTACATAATCAGTTTTATGTGTATATTATTTTGTATGTAATCTTAATTATCTTGTTTGGGTGTGGGAGTTGGATGGGATGGGGGGTGGGCTAATAGGGATTCCGCCTAGGGCATCAAAATGGCTAGAAACGGCCCTGGGCCGATTAAATAGTGGATATTTGGCCAATTGTAGATTGTGTAGCAGGCTGATTACTTGAACATATATTTGGGCATTTTAAAATGATCTAGTCTAATTAATCAGCTGATGTTTAGCCATTTTAATATAATGTGTTTAAATATTTATTTATTGATTGATTTATGTTCATTTTAAACTTATTAGCTAGTCTGAATATTTAAATAATATTTGGTCCAGTCTTATTTTTGTATTATTTACATGCAAAAAATATATTTAGCTATTATTATTATTATTATTATTATTATTATTATTATGTTTTCGGTTTCTGTTCATTTTAATTTAAGATTTAGTAATTTTGCTTTTTCCTTTTTATTAGCTTTAGTTTTGTTTTTATATTTCTTTTTGCTTTAATTCATTTTTTATTTAATTTATAGTAAGTTTACTTCTACTTAAACTTCTATTTTTAAATTTTAGCGTAAGTTTTTCAGTTGTATTTGTTTCATTTTATTTCAGATTTATTTTAATTACTGGAAACAATTAATAATAGTGTTAGTTAACGATAACAATACTGATTTGGCCCTCTTGGAGTCATTAGACAGGCTTATTAAACAGTCATAAGTTGACCATTAAACAACGATTTTTGGCCATATTGAGATTATCGGCTTGGCCGATTATTGCACTTGGATGATAAACAGTAGTGTTAACTCTATTTTGTCCATTCGCAAATTTACAGACAATCTCGTCAATGGATAACGTACATTTTCAGTTCCTAAATATCTTTAGTGAATTGAGTAAATATGATATAAATGTAGATGCATTCTTTCATGTGCTGCTATTAAATTTGCATTGTATACAGAATTTATTTGCGATATATATCAATAATCCACTTGTCATATATTGTTCTTTCTCTCTGTCTCTCGTGCAGGTATGCTAATGTAGCATGTGAGTTGTTGACATGCGATGTGTCCCTCATCAACGATAAAGTTGGTGGAGATGAGTCTCTGATGAACACACTCTATAGTTTCCTAGAGCAGAAGTCAGCGCTTAATCCTCTACTGGCTTCCTTCTTCAGTAAGGCCTTCGGCAACCTCATCACCCGCAAGACAGAGCAGGTGCGTAAACGTGTCTCTTTTTTTCATGTGAAAATCTGTTTTTCTGCAAATTTTCATTCAGCTTTTTGCTCATTTACATTATTTATCAGGTGATTGGTTTCCTAAAGAACAAGGAGGATTTCATAGGGCAGGTGTTGAAACACTTGGACACGTCGGCCATGATGGATCTGGTGCTGCGTCTCATTAGCAGCGTGGAGCCCATCTGTCTCAGACAGGAAGTGCTTACTGTGAGTGCACACGACCTGCTGATTCATTCACTTTGGCTCTGTAAAACAAACTCTCTTACTCTTATTCTCTCACCGTTTATTTAATTTGTCTACTAATAGTGTCCAATATTCATCACAGAAAAACTCTTGACATTTAAAATTACCGTTTAAAAATTTAGATTTCTGTAAGATTTTTTTTTAATGCTTACCAAAGCTGCAGTTATTTGATTGGAATATTAGTGAAATATTATTACAATTAAACAGAATTGTTTTCTATTTTAATATGATTTATTCCTGTGATCAAAGCTGAATTTTCAGCATCATTTCACCAGTCTTCAGTGTCACACGATCCTTCAGAAATCATTCTACAATATGCTGATTTACTGATCAGCAAGAAACAGTGCTGCTTCATATTTTTGTGGAAACCATGATACATTTTATTTTTTCAGGATTCCTTCATGAATAAAAAAGTTCAAAAGAACAGCATTTATTAAAAAAAAACTTGTATTTTTTTCTGACTTCAAACTTTTAATGGTAGTGTACATAATATTTAAAGACTTGTTTAACTCATCGTAGTGAATTCGTAGAATAATTCATATTTTAAATATATTTATGCTGAATTTATATTTAAAGTGTGGGATGGGGGAAGACAATAAAATCTGTACACAGATGTCATTAGATGAATGCATGGTGAAAAGTTTCCAAGACCATTTTTAATGTAACCTTAATGAAAAAAGAAAGATTTTAAATCTTTATATTGAGTAAAAATCAACCCCTGGGATGTAAAAGTGCTCAAAACTAAAGAAATGCCTGTGTCTGTGTGTGTATTTGTTTTGATGTTTCCTGTCCTCTGTTTTCAGTGGCTGAATGAAGAGAGGCTGATCCAGAGACTCATTGAGCTGATACACCCTCACAGTGACAGTGAGGTCAGTCGCTGCAGTTTTACATCTGCACAACGAAGTTTAATACCTAGAGTGAAGCATTGATGAATAATAGTGATGCTAGGTTTTTGATCTTGGTACTGAAAAAGTCCTCATGCAACAAAAATATTTAATTCCAAAACAAATATTTCAATAAATATGAATGATTACCTACAGTATATTCATAAATGTGTTTGTGTGTTCACAGACGCAGTCAAACGCATCTCTGACGCTGTGTGACATCATCCGTCTGAGCAGAGATCAGGCCAGTCTGCTGCAGGAGACGTCCGAGACTGACCCTCTGCTCACAACACTAGAGCTGTGAGTTTGTGTGTGTGTGTGTCATCTCTTTCACTGCAAACTGTGCTTGGTCAATTTTCATGTCAGCTAGATGGTGTCTTGCTGTCTTAAGTGGGCGGTTGTCTGTCGGAATCAGCAGCAAAGTGGACCAGACTTTGTCTAGGAATAGTTCAGAAACTGTTCACCCAAAAATGAAAATGATCTGAAACTGTGCTCGCCCTCAGGCCTTCCAAGATGTAGACGAGTTTGTTTCTTCATCGGAACAGATTTGGAGAAATGTAGCATTACATAACTTGCTCGCCAGTGGATCCTCTGCAGTGAATGGGTGCCGTCAGAATGAGAGTCCAAACAGCTGATGAAAACGTCACAAAAATCCACAAGTAATCTACACCACTAGTCTTGTGAAACATCAAAATTCACCAACATATATTTTTAGCCATGCTTTGGACTGTTTTTGCTTGTAAACTGTGCTTGTTTCATGCATTGTTTTCCTCCTGATTCATAAAAGACCATTTTTTTTCACCAAAAAAACAAAACAAAATATTATAAATAGAGGACTTGTATTTTACCCAGAAGTGATGGTTTAAAGTTAAAAGTGTCTAACTGAAAGATTTATTACAATCATGCAGATTTTCACTTCAAAAAATGTTAAAGTGCCTCTATTATGGATTTTTGAAAATGACCTTTCACACAGCATTAAGTGAATGAAAATATCCTGCAGAGTTTTAAATCTGAAAGTGCACTGTGTATAAAGTTATTGTCTCACAAAAGAAAGAGTCGACTCTGAATCATTTAAACGAGTCGTTTTTAAAACGAATCCCAAGCAGTTTCATGTTGAGGTCAGTTTCATGTTGCACGCGCAGACCTGGGAAAACTTGATAGATTTTCGCGTTGGTCTGAATGAAAATGCAAATTCATTCTTTGCCATTAGGTGCGGCTTTTGGAGCGGTAAAAATAGCTGTTTCCCCGGTAACGCTGTACACACAAATGCTGCTTTGTCAGGCATTACAGGCATGATGGAATGGAAATGAAATCGACCAATCGGGCCAATCACCGCAGAGTAGCCTCACGCAAAGGAGGGGTTTGGAAAAATGAATCGTTGAGCGAATTGTTTGGGAGTCGTTGAGCAAATAGGGTAAAAATGCATATTATAAGACAAAGAAAGTGTTTTTTGACCTTGCATGCATGTCAACCAGTTGCTGGGGACTCCCAAAACCAAAATATGAACCTTTCATAACCCATAATAGGGGCACTTTAATTGATAGACTGGAATGGTGTAGATCACTTGTGGATTATTGTGATGTTTTTATCAGCTGTTTGGACTCTCATTCTGACGGCACCCATTCACTGAAGAGGATCCACTGGTGAGCAAATGATGTAATGCCAAATTCAGCTGCTATGTGTGTGTGTTTCAGACAGCAGAATGTTGAGGCCCTATTGAAGAACATGTTTGAAGGGGAAAAGAGTGAAGTGTGCATTGTCAATGGAACTCAAGTTTTACTCGCACTATTGGAAACTCATAGACCAAGGTGAGTAACACAAACACAGACATATTTCATTTCACATTCATTGTTACTAAAGCGTGTGTGTTTGTGTGTAACAGTGTTGAGCAGGTGACTGACCCGTGCTCTCAGGGATTGGAAAAGTCTTACACTGTAAACAACAGCATTTTAATGGGCATCCAACCACATCTAAAGCACTTCCATCACCTTCTGTTAAACCCACCCAAGGTTGGTCTGTTCCTGCAGTTTTATTACAAGTCATAAAAACAAAATGAAATCACTGAAAGATGTTACATTGAGGATGTTTCGACTCTCTGTGTTCAGAAATGTGTGATGTTGACCACGATGGGCGTTCTGGAGGAGCCGTTTGGCAACGCGCGACTGCATGCATCCAGACTGATGGCTGCTCTTCTGTACACCAGAGCTCCCAGAATCCACCTCGAGCTCTGCCAACTGAACATGATCAACCTGCTGCTGGTATTAGTCAATCTTAGTCTAGTCAACAAATAAATAAAATGTTTTCTTTCTTAGGTCCTATCATTTTTTTAAATTTAAAATGTTTCTTTCTGGATACTAAGACTCTTCAGACAGTATTTTCAAGATAATGTTATTAGATTCATTTTTGTATTGTAAGAAATTATTTTATTTATTTATTAATATTTTTTAAATTACACTTCTGTTCTAAAGTTGGATTTTTTTATTTTTAAAGAAATAATACTTTTATTCAGCACGGACACTTTAAAATAATCAAAAGTGACAGTAAAGATATTTGTTACAAAAGTTACAAATGATTTATATTTCAAATAAATGTTCTTTTGAACTTTCTATTTATCAGACAAGACAAAAAAGTTAAGTATCATGTTTTTCTCAAAAATTAAGCAGCACATGTAGCAATGTTTTCAACATTGATAATAAATGTTTTTTGAGCAGCAAATCAGCATATTAGAATGATTTCTGAAGGATTATGTTACACAGAAGACTGGAGTAATGATGCTGAAAATTCAGCTTTGCATCACAGGAATAAATTACATTTTAGAATATGTTACAGAAAATTATTTCAACTTTTTAAAAAAAAAAAAAAATTACTGTATTTTTAGTCAAATAAACACAGCCTTGGTGAGCATAAGAGACTTCTTTCTTAAATGCTCTTTCTTACTCTTTCTCAATTTCTTTCTATAGGATTTGTTTTTCAAATTCTCCTGGAATAACTTCCTACACATCCAAGTAGAGCATTGTGTCTCTGCCATCCTTAACCAGACGACACCGAACGGGAAAACAAACGACAGTCCAGATCAGATTCAGCTGGAAACACAAGACACACAAAACTCAGACAAATCTGACATGTTCACACGCTGTGACATGATAAAGCATGTAAGTATGATCCTCACTTGTTAATAGTGTATTCTCTATTATTTGAGTATAGTCATATATAGTAATACATGTCAAATAGAATATATATATATATATATATATATATATATATATATAGACATGTAGTCATATATAGTAATATATAGTGTGTGTGTTATAAAATAAATAGTATATTTACTTGGATAATAATATATTTTGCTTGGAGTTTCACTTGTATGATATGATTGTGTGTGTGCAGCTGCTGAAGGACTGCAAGCTGGTTCAGAGGATTTTGGATGCTTGGGAGGAAAATGACAAAACACAGTAAGGACAAATTGAAATATACGTGAGCTGAGGAGTCAATATGCTGGTTGAGTATTTGTATATTATGTTACATGTATAGTAATAAAAGCATCTGTCCATGTGTGTATGTTATAGGGAAGCTGGAGGCATGAGAAAAGGCTATATGGGTCATCTGACCAGGATTGCCAACACAGTGGTGCAGAATGCAGAGAGAGAACAGGAACAGACCCAAATCGCACAGCTAATAAAAGGTAGCTGACTCACACACTGGGAGTGTTTTTGGGTGGATTTGTGTGTGATTTACATAGTCTTAAACACATTCTTTATCTTCAAATATTTGGTATGTTTGTGTATGACAGAGCTACCAGAGGACTATAAAGCACGCTGGGAGCAGTTTGTGAATGAAACGCTAACAGAAACTAACAAGAAGAACACAGCAGACCTGGTGAGATTTCACACAAAGACAATCGTAGGGAGTATTTTTACATCCAAAATTACAATCTGCAAATCACCTTTACTAAGCATCTTGCTCTTAACACAGGTGTTCTCAGATTATCAGATCCAGCAGATGACGGCGAACTTTGTTGATCAGTTTGGACTGAATGACGATGAATTCGGAGACCATGACGGCAGCATCAGGTGATTCCCTGTACAAAGGTTTAGATTCAAAGATTTCATTATTAAATTTATTAGTAGTTAAATAAATAATTATGAATTATTAATATGTAAAAATATAAAATTCATGTAGATGTTCGATATAATTGTTCTTAAATTGTTTACCTACAGTAAATCTTCCATCATTAGAAAAAAAGGTTTACATTTGGTGCTTCATACAAACATTTACATGATGTCCAGTAATTTAATTTAATTTATTTAATTTAATAATTATGTTTATTGATATAGGTTTAAATTTAAGTTTCTGTGTCTGTTTTTTTCGTGCAGCGCCACGTTCGATCGAATCACAGAGATCAAATTTAACATGGTGGATGAGGGGGTGAGTATTACTTAATGCTAATTCTTTGTTATTTGTTCTGTATTCTTAAGTTTTGTTTTTTCCTTGTACCCTTCCTGTTTTTTCTCATCTCTCAGGCGAGCTCTGCCATTTTTGAGACTCGCACAAAGGAGCGAATCCGGCCATTTGATGATGCTGAGGAGGAGGAAGATATTTGGGAGGATAAAGAAATCAACTATGCAACACAAGTGAAAGCCAGAAGCAGGTTCATAAAGCACACACACACATATTGACACAAAACAGCCATTGCTCTGACTGCTGTTCGTCTTCGTTAGGTTTGGACTGGTGACAAACGCTCAGAAGAGCGAGGCGGATGGTGGCGCTCGCAGACGTCTGGGGTCACCTGACATGGAGTGGTTTCCAGAGACCAAACAAACTCAAGAAAATACCAAGAACCAGGAAATGGACAAGCAGTCCAGTGATCTGCAAAGTACGTTCACAGCTCACACAATCTAGATCTAGACGACTGATCCAATATAATAATTGACTGGAAAGATGATTATCACTCATCAGGTCCTGGATGGATAGCGAGTTTTGAGGACGACTTCAGCTGTCGGGATTTCACGAGTATCGCGATGGATACGGGCTCCAGCGTGTGGGGGAGCTCTACCGCCCAGCTCAGTGAGACGGAGGAGAAGGGATGGGCGACTTTCACAGACTTCCAGCCCTTCTGCTGGTGAGGGAGGGACGGTGTTTGACTTGATATTGTGTATTGTCATGCCATTCAGACACTGCTAAACGTTCTCATGTTCTGCAGTTCAGATGCAGGACCCAGATGCAGTTCACCTGTGGACTCGGAAAATCCAAACAAACCGAGCCAAAATGAAGAAAGTAAGTCACTTACTTGCTTATACCATATATGTATATATTAGGGCTGGCCAAAAAAAAAATTGATTTTTCGATTAATCGTTTTTTAAAAAGACGTCGATTCGATATCGATTCTCAAAAGCCGCAAATCGATCTTTTCCTGGATTTATTTCAGCAAACATTTAAAACAAGATCTGATTAATGTGAATCTTATCATTAGTGTTCTCCCTCTTATTTACCTTACGCGATGTTACAACAGAAAGCCCGTCATTCATTCAGAGCTTATCATGGTGGAGATACTGTTGACAAGAACCAAGAACAAAGCAATAAGTGTGATATGCAATGCTCAGGTAAAATTCTATAGTAATACTACAAATCTGCGGGAGCATTTGACATCACGCATAAGGTGCCATGATTTCCGCAATTAATGAATAGCGGATGGAGCAGACGCACTATTTTGTTTAATACACACTTACTAAAGCGCGGACGACGCGTGCGGTGTTTTCAGCTTTTGCCATCTCACTATTTGACGATAAAACACAAGAATATCATCTCCAGCTGCTCTGAGAGTCATTTCATTAACATTGTACCATTTAATTTGAGAAATCTACCATCATATCACATACACAGCAGCTGCAAGTTCTTCACAGCAACCCGTCTAAATAAAAGTTTAGTTTAACGTGCAGAAACTGTGTCAGAAATATTAGTATTTA
>CM077238.1:5543377-5548377 GCA_039654775.1 Spinibarbus caldwelli | reverse complement strand
TGCAAAAAATGAGAAGGCAGTCTTCATCAGGTAAAACTTCTAATACACATTACTGCATTACATCTAAGCATTATTAAATTGTTGTTAAAAATTTGCATATTGACTCAAGACGTCTCAGAAAGCTTTATATACACAGTGATGGTCCTTCCACTGTGTTTCAGTGACACTAATGCCAGAGCAACAGGTGGCATGGCAACAGATCTCATAGCAACAGGAAGCATCACCGGTATTCAGTCGCCCAAGGAGCAGAAGTGAGTGTCTTTCCACTGGAAATTACTGGACATGTAGTTAAAGTGTCTAAATATAGCTTTGTCTCGTTCTGCAGGGGCGACTCCAGTAGTAACAGCCCGATGTAACAGCATTTCACCCACCGCTCACCTCCATTCCCATGGGTGGAGTAACAGCTGTCATCAAATGTTAAAGGCCGTGGCTTCCTGTTTTCAAACACGTTTCCTCTCCCTCTGGCATTTGCCGTTTCCATTGGTCTGCCGTATAGTTACGTGGGTCTTTTTGGTTTGAGCATAAGCGGTGCTCTAGTTGATCTCTGACTTCCCTAATGAAGACATCTTCACTGTTGGGAACACTGACCTTCGAACCCTGTGAGAGCAACCCCACTACAGTCTGTGTGTGTGTGTGTGTGTGTGTGTTGAGTGTTGTGGAACTAGAATATAATGCGCATCCACAGGTGAATTCTCATGTATGCGTAAATATGCTTGGTACATCTACAGGTGTGATTTATAGTGTTGTTTTTACGTTTCTGAACCAGTATTTTCCACTTAGAACAGGCAAGAGATCAAGTGTGTGTGTGTGTGTGTGTTCTGGCTTGATCGATCTCTCTGTTTGCTGTAGCCCTCGGGCCCGGTACTGATTTGATTTCAGTACTGATTTGTTTGCACTTTTGTTTCCACAGCATTCATGTTTCCGGCTCTGCCCGTCATCCACACAAACACACATGAGCAAAAATAATTGGGAGCAGGTCTCAATATTTCTGTTTTGTTGTAGGTTGTATTTATATAAAAGTATGGAAGCTTGTTTCCACCACAGAATAAAAAATAATAAAGGTAACTGCAACTTTTTTCCTCAGAATTGTGAGAAAAAATGTTGAGATAAAAATTGCAAGAGATAAACTCAAAATTGCAAAATGTAAAATTATAATTGCAGTTCTGAGCGGAAAAAAATCAGAATTGTGAGGAAAAGTCACAATTTTTTTTTATTCTGTGGAAGAAACAAGCTTCCATATAAAAGGGATAGTTCACCTAAAATTAAAAATGTACTCATTATCATGTTGTTCCAAACATGAATGACTTTCTTCTAAAGAACACAAAAGAAGATATTTAATAGAATGTTCATGCTGCTCTTTTTCAAAGAATGTAAGCGGATGGTAATTTATACTGTCAAGTTTCAACAAAGACAAAAATAGAACCATAAAATTAGTCATTATGACTAAAAAATGGACTGAAATATTTTGGAACAGTGTCTGAAAAAGTTCCCTCCATCATAGCATTTAAATCTCATTTGCGTTTATTTAGACTTGCAGCATCTTGATTGGTCAAAACACCACAAAAAATTACAATTTGCTTAAAAACTTGTGCATTGTGCTTTATAGCTGATTTGTTCATTTTCAGCAAATGACGATTTAAATTTCGTTGTATTCCTCACACAACGTTATCTGAAGACTTGGAATTTAGCTCACAAGTCGTATATAGACCAACGTCTCCTTTTTATGTTCCATGAAGTAAAAAGGCATGTTGAGGGTGAGTAAATGATGACAGTGTTTAAATTTTTGAGTGAACTATCCCTTGTAACATATGTAAGGCCGTTTGATTCTACTTGTGTCTGTGGTTGGTATCAGAACGAACTCAGGTGCACGTCGTGTGTCAGAGCGAGTCTGTGTGCAAAAGAAAAACAGAGGGTGCGTGTGCCTTGAAATATCAGAGAATGACACATAAGTGCACATGCACATATCTTTAATCACATCTTCCTATATCACTGTCAGGTCTTAGTAAGAATTGTCAATGTGTATTCTTTACGATATGTACACTTAATATTATATTTTTATGACTAATTACTAGCAAAACACTAGAACACTGCAGTGTCCATTTGAATCTAGAGAGATAGCAATAATAGTATTTCTTGGGTTTGTTTTCTTTTTTATTAGTAATGTAGCTTTGAAATGTGCACACAGGCACACAAACTGTTTGTGAGAGCGAATGTGTGTGAATGTTGAAGCGGCTCGGTGTGTTTTCAGTTTATTTTTGCACTTTTAAAAACTTGATTTTGATACCAAATGCAATGGGATGTTAGTGGCGGTACGATAACCAGAGCCCTCGGTCGGTGTTTGGTCTATGTGCATTTTTGAGTTTACAAGTCGTTTGTTGTGTAGGTTAAAATTGCAGATCTCTGCGAGTGTGTTTGTATAATGAGACTAAAGAGCGAGACCGGAAAGAAATGTCGACCGATTGGTACAAGGCTCTGTGCTTGAATGTAATTCATATTTATGTTTATTTTTATTTTCTTATTAATATTTTTATTTTTTGCCAAATATTTTCTTTAATATTCTGTCTTTCTCCCGTTAAGGAGAACAGGGTTCTATTCTCTCCTCACTGAGACTTTTCTCATTTCTCATCGTTACTTCATATTTGTGGTTAAATTTAATTCAGCACTTCAATACTGCCACTTAGTTGCGGAATAATCTTTACTAGAAATAAAAGGACACTAATCCCCCTTTATCTCGTCTTCCGCGTACATACAGGTCTGTATTAACCACTTTTTCTGTGTAATCTAGTCCAGGCATTTTCCCCCCGATGTCTAGATGTTTAGTTGACCTGTCAGATACCGTAAACGGGTTTAACTAGTTTTGCTGCTGTTAATGATTTGTCATTTGCTCCGATGCATTAGCAGAACATGAACGAGAAGGGAACTGAGTTTTTATCAAAACTGTGATGTAAGATAAGATAGTCACAATTTGTGATTCTTTCAGTTTCATATCCCCTTCTTCCACCGGACCACCATAAAGATTTTATAGCTTAAGAAATAGATGCATCACAACTTGCAATGTGAAATCCATGTTTCTGTTGTTGGGTTATTTTCTTTTCAGCTCTTGTATGTATTCATGTACCCAAAAACACAAACGCATACTGTATGTTATGAACTGGTACAACATTTTGTGTTATGTTCTGCATCTGTCCATGGTGTGAAACTGGAGCACAGGTCTGTTGTCATTTAGTCAAATGCCTTTTTAATGTATACTGATGCTGGTGGTTTCTTTTTAATTTTTAATTTTTTTTTTTTTTTTTGTAAAATGCAATACTGTACCTGTTATCTGTTGTCAGAGTTGGGCTTTAAAATCAGATATCAAACAAATAAATATTTCAAATGGGTTTGTGTGTCAAATATGTTAAGCCAAAACACCTTTTTTTTTTTTTTTTTTTTTTTCCAAATTAATAAACTAAAGCTATGTATATGCACAATAATTAACTAGTTAGTACAAAAACATTGGTTCAAGGTCATTTTACATTGTATAGTTCATCTAGCTAGAAAGCACTTTCCACAAATGGGGATTGCAGATGATGAATGCAGTCTAAGTAATGAAAATTAAACTTTTTTTTTTTAAGTGTCAAAATTAAAATATACTTGGGTAAACAAAGGCAAGGTAACAGGTTACAAAAAGGTCACATTAAATTGTTAGTTACTGCATTAACATTAACTAGCAATGAGAAATGCCTTTGTTAATGGTCATTAACTGTTCATTGTTAATGTTAACACACTACCATTAAATAATGTTAGCAGGTACAACTTGATTAATGTATTAGTAAATGATTAGTAAACTAAACTAACGAAGATTAATAAATGCTTTAGAAATATTTTTCATTGCTAGTTCATTAACTAATGCAGTTAATCTAGTTGTGACCTTATTGTAAATTGTTACCCAAAGGTACATACAGCCTATGTATAAACTGTAGAGGAAAAATGAATATAAACATGCTAAAACGGAGAAAAAAAATAAATAAATAAAAAAAACTTACGTTTTACGTTCTTACGTTCAATACAAGTGAAAAATTTAATTGTAATGTAATGTTCGTGTACTTTGGCAAATCAAGGCAAGTTTATTTATTATACAAATTTCTTACACATGAATCATCCAAAGATAAAAAACATTTTAAAATCATTTAAAGATAATAATAAAATAAATGTTTATTTAAAAATTATGAATGTGATCTCAGATCTCAACCATTATACTGTATAGCCTTAAGTTTATTAATGACAAAATATATTAACATCAAATAAAGTAGGTCCACTTTTTCACAGAAATTATGAATTGCAAAACAATAACATGAGTATTATTCTGTAAATGTGTGACTTGTTTTAAAATGTTTAGCCAGTGCCTGATTAAAAATGCTACATTAATATACATCTGTAACTGTATAATGTGGTCTCATTTGTTAATGCATTAGCTAACATTAACAATGAGCAATATATTTTTACAGCATTTTTAATGTAAGTTCACGGTTCAGAGTGGATTAACTAACAACTTTTGATTTAAAAAAAAAAAACAAACATTTAACTTCTATTAATAAATGATGTGAAAGTAGTGTTTATTGTTAGTTCGTGTTAACTAATTTTAATTAAATGAGAAGTGATGAAGTGATATTGAGATGATGAAGTGTTACCTTTATATCTACGTAATACAATACATGTATTTTTAAATGTATTTTAAAATGTCCAAACGCAAGTTTAGGTTCACCATACCTGATAATTTGCCTTATGTCATCATGAGCATGAAAGCAAAGGAATGAAACAAAACTTCATTGAAAATTCCATGACTGGGAATGACACCAATCCTGTGTGAAGTGCACTCAAAGTGAAAGTTCCCCTGGAGGCACAATAGGGCGGTGCCTCAGGTGAAAAGAGGCGGGGCAGCTTGGCAAAGTGGGCGTGACTTTGAGTGCATGTAAGAGAGTAAATATTTTTCACTACTGGTGGAACCTGTCCGTCTGCTT